>PVKP010009963.1:0-66287 GCA_004027715.1 Plecturocebus donacophilus | reverse complement strand
GAAGAGAACGAATCCAAGCTGGAAAATACTCTTCAGGATATTATCCAGGAAAACTTCCCCAACCTAGCAAGGCAGGCCAATATTCAAGTCCAGGAAATACAGAGAACACCTCAAAGATATTCCTCAAGAAGAGCAACCCCAAGGCACATAATCGTCAGATTCACCAGGGTTGAAATGAAGGAGAAAATGCTAAGGGCAGCCAGAGAAAAGGGTCAGGTTACCCACAAAGGGAAGCCCATCAGACTCACAGCAGATATCTCAGCAGAAACCCTACAAGCCAGAAGAGAGTGGGGGCCAACATTCAACATCCTTAAAGAAAACAACTTTCAACCTAGAATTTCATATCCGGCCAAACTAAGCTTCATAAGCGAAGGAAAAATAAAATTTTTTGCGGATAAACAAGTACTCAGAGATTACATCACCATCAGGCCTCCTTTACAAGAGCTTCTGAAAGAAGCACTACACATGGACGGGAACAACCAGTATCAGCCATTTCAAAAACATACCAAAAGGTAAAGAGCATCACCATAATGAAGAATCTACATCAACTAATGGGCAAAACAGCCAGCTAGCATTACCAGAAGCTGTAATTTTCGTCTCTGATAAAACAGACTTTAAAACAACGAAGAACACAAGAAACAAAGAGGGACATTACATGGTGGTGAAAGGATCAATGCAACAAGAAGAGCTAATGATCCTAAATATATACGCACCCATTACAGGAGCACCCAGATACATAGGGCAAGTTCTTAGTGACTTACAAAGAGACTTAGACTCCCACACAATAATAGTGGGAGACTTTAACACTACACTGTCAATATTAGACAGATCAACGAGATAGAAAATCAACAACGATATCCAGGACTTCAACTCAGACCTGGAACAACTAGACTTAACAAATATTTACAGAACTATCTTCCCACAAATCCACAAAGCATACATTGTTCTCAGTATCACATTATACCTATTTTAAAGTGACCACATAACTGGAAGAAAATCACTCCCCAGCAACTGCATAGCATTTCACAGGTTTAAATAAAATATTGGTTGGCTGCTTATTTGTTATTTTCATCCCCTATTCCTTCCTGTCTCCATTGTTAAACACAATTATTGGCATAAAAGAGGTTTTTAATACCCATTTTTAGACTGCATTCTAGCCTGAGCAATAAAACAAGAATCCCATTCTCTCTCCCTCTTTCTTTCTCTCTTCCATTCTTTTTTTTTCTTTCTTTTGCTGTTTCTGTCTTCCTCCTTTTCTAAAATCTCTTCCTCTTTCTTTCTCTCTTTCATTCTTTTCCTGTTTCTTTCTTTCTCCTTTTCTCTCTTTTTCTAAAATCTCTTCTTCTTTCTTTCTCTCTTTCATTCTTTTTCAAAAAATAAAAACAAAAAAAATAAAAAATAAAAATAAAAAAAAGAAATCATACATACACAAACATTAAATATACTGTGCATAGTATTGTTTCATAAAACTTTTGACTCAGTATGTGTGTACTGAGTTTGCTGAAAAAAGTGTTTCTGACTAGAGGGGGAGGTTCAAGGTGGGAGAAAAAAGTGTTTTAAATACAGTGCTTTAAGCTGTTGTCACTTAGTAGTGGCCTCAGTGTGAGTGAGTTCTTGGTTTGGTCCTGAGAGAAAGTAGAGAAGGAATAAGAGAAAGGAAAGCTCTGGCAGGCTGAGGAGAGACGAGACACCCCTGATAGGGTGGGAGTGGGACAGAGGCTGGGATGCGGAGGATGGGGATGGCAGAGAGAGTCACATCTCTCACATTTTACCCTATGCTGGCCTGCTCCTTGTGGAGAAATGGAGCCTCTCTTTGAAGAGTTTAACCTCAAGACAGCCTGACATTAATCACCAGAGATAGAAGCCAGCATTGGTATTGTGACCAGCGACGTGGTTCCCCACGGGAACTCCCAGACAAGGCTCCTTTATGGCCAGGTCTGCTGACCAGACAGCTGGGAGATTCCATGAGAAATGCGCGCTGCCTAGAGACCTGGCAAGCCCACGGGTCTGCGTCTCCCAGTGACGTCCACCCAACACTCAGGAGTGCAGGAGTTTTCACATCCATGATCTCATGTGGTCCTCTCCAGCGCTTTTTGAGATAGAAAGGGTAGAGCAAATATTATTCGCTATTTAGGTGAGATGAAGAAACTGAGGCCCCATGAGGTAGAGTGACGTGCTCAAGGTCCTGTTGTAGCACTGTTAGCCTCAGGGTCCACATTCTTCCCTGTTGGTCCAACAAAGTTCCATTTGCCCGCTCTAACTTGTCTTCCACCCACAGAGGTATGTGTAGGTGGGGTGGGGCAGGAGGCAGTAAGAAGGCGAGGTGTCAGCTTTGGAGCGGGCGCACCTTAACGTATCTGGAGCTCCTCAGTTCAGCCGGTAAAAAGGACATATGAAGAGGGATCGATACCAGACAGAGAGATGGGACGCTGAGATTTAGCACTTGGTTATATCCTGGGGAAGATAATACCCTCCCTGAAGGCAGGGACCACCTCTACCCTTCTGCTAGAACTCCACAGTATCCAGCATGATCCTGGGCTTAGTCATACTGTTTGCCTCAAGAAATGAAGTAAGTAGGCCCTTTAGACGTCACCATTAGCTCTTATAACTGGGCACACTTGGGGCAGAAATGACCAGCATTACAACTGCCATAACAGTGAGTGTCCTTTGCTAACCTTGCCTCTGAGGTTGCAGATAGGATAACTGCTCTAGTCATCACCATTGGTGCCACCAGTACCAAAACCATTGCCATCATCTCTACCACCATCACTGCTGCCATCATCACCAAAACATCTACCACATCACCCAAACATCACCAGCATCTCCACCAGCATCACCAAGACACCACCAGCATCTCTTCCACCATCACCAAAACATCACCATAATATCTACCACCAACACCAGAACACCACCAGCATGTCCATCACCATCACAAAACATCACCGTCATCTCTACCGTCATCACCATCACTGCCATCATCACTGCTGCCACCATGGTCACCACCACATCTGCCTGCTTAGGACATTCTAGTTGCTCCTCCATCTTTCCTGAGCTCAGTGTTTATGAATCTCATGTGCCCTAAGTACAGCAGAGATGAGCTTACCTTTTTAAAAAGGCATCCTTATTAAAAAACTAAAGGATTTCTCCCATTTGTTGTCAAATTTATTTCTTATATACATAAGAAACTTTTGTATTTAGGCAAAATGAAGTATTTTAATTTTTTAAAAAAGTAAAAATAAAAAAACTATCAATGCATAGGATCAGAGGTGCTCCTGGGGTTCAGAGGCCTTATCCTGGTGTCACTAGAAACCTCACTGTGGGCTCAGGGAACACAGTGAACCAGGCCCACAAGTCCCTGTCCCTTTTCCCAGGGAATCCCTGGTCAGTTCTTCAGCCTCTCCACTTCAGCTCCCTCCCTGGAGCCTTCAGGAATCTGTTCACTGCCCTCCAACCCTCACACCTGTACTGCCTTCTCCCTACCCAGGCCACTGTGGAGTGACCTGGATGGCTCTAGCAGTTTCGGGCATCTTTCAGGAACCCACCACTCTACCCCTTATTCTCCCCACAGCAACCTCAGTGACTTTGGGAAAACACAAACCTGATGTCATTCCCCCACTTAAAACCTTTCCTGTCTTTCCACTGGATGTAAGGATAAAATTCACAATCCCGACTCTCATCTACAAGGCCCTGTTTGGCCCAGCCCACTCACTCACCCTCCCATCTTCCCAGCCTCATGCTGCACCACTGTTACCTCAGTGGCCTTCTTCTACTTTCCTCAAATACTTGAGCCTCCTGTCCCTCTGCCTGGCTGACTCCTGCTCAGCCTCAGAGCCCTGGCTGAAGGCTTACCTCTGCAGAGAAGCCCTCCCTGGCCCGGCCTCTCTAATCCAAATCTTTGCACCCTTTATTTCCCTACATAATGCATACCCAATGTGAACTGAGGATTCTGTGATCATTTGCTCCATGCCATTTGCCCCACAAAATTGTAAGTCCATGAAGAGAAGGAATGGGTCTATTTTGTTCATTGTTGAAATTCCTAGACTGGCACATAGTAGATTCCCAACAGGTGGTGAGGGTCCCCACGCCATCTGTTCATAACCATGCCTGGGCTCTTAACAATGCTACACAGGGTCCCAAAGCTCCATCCGCAGTTACCTTCCATTCGTTTACTACCCTAGGGCCGGCCACGCTTAGGCCACAGTCATGCATTTTCCCTAGAAAACCCATTCAAGGACCTGATTCTGTGTTTCAGCACACCGCCCATGGCTCTGCTCAACAGAGGAGTTAGGAAAGGGAAGCAAGGCGCAGGAGTGACCTCAATGCAGCTAATGAAGATGTCAATGATGAAGACGCCGAGAGGAGCGAGGTGAGGGGAGAAAGTGGAGAGAAGGGTCCCGAAGGCCCCCTTCTGTCCACACAACGGGGTCTGGAAGAGGCAGGCAGGACTGTTAAAAGCTCAGGAGACTAGGAACCAGCATCAATTTTATCCACCACAGAGGTGGCCTATAAGGCCTTCACCCTTCCATGCTCCATCTTTCCAAGCAGTGGGGTGGGTAGGCTGCATCGGCCCATGCCCAGCACCACCTCTCCACCCTTGGAGTCTCAGTCCCCAGAAGATGCCTTCCACAGTGGCACCCCACACAAGTGAGCAGTGCTGGGGCCATGGGGAGGGGCTCGGACACAGGCAGAGAGACCCTAGGAGGAAAGCAGGTGGCAGTGGACAGGAGGGATGGGCGGGTGGAGGGAGCTGGCTTCACCCAGTCCACGGCACACGGTTCTCTGTGCCAAGGCTTTTAAAGTGCCCATTAGTGAACATCACATTTCATCCTTAAAAAATCACCTTGTTAAGAGGTGTGGAAGCACAGCTCACTTCCATTTGAGTACAAAGCCTGCTAAAGCCATCAGAGTAGGGATGCCGGGAAGCTGGCGGGGTGGCAGGAGGCTGGGGGATGGGAGCCCCCTGGATCTGGGGCTGAAATCCCAAACCCTCCTTGCCGGCCTGCTCTTTGAGAGAGGGGCTTGGACTTCAGCAGATATGACTTCCTACTCTGCCCACTGCTGTCACCACCTTAATTTCTCTCAAGGGGAAACCTGAGGCAGTCCCTGTTCCCCAGGAGGCCTCAGCAGGAGGAACACATGGGTGCTATGGTCTCAAGTGCCTCAAGCTGAGCAACAGTGCAGGATTTCCTGGGGCCTATGGCCACGGCCTGTGATGGGACTCTGGCCAGGGAGATGGCCCATCAGATGCCTGGTGGGGGCCTCCACCCTGGACTGTCAGGGGCTAGGCATGTCCCTACACTAGGGGCATCTTCCAGAAGAGGAGCCCTCAGCCACCACCCTCAGACATGGAAAGCAGCTCTGGCGGCCCCTCAGGTTTCACTGAGCGATTATAGAGTCTCTGTACGTGGGAGGAACTGTGGAGTGACTTTTAAAAGCATATTTATGAGGTTTAAAAGCCACAAGGAGGGAGACGTGAGTTTGTTACTTGACCCTAAAACCTCAGACAGTTTTAAAAATTCATGGGTCAGGCCGGCAGCAGCTGTTTGCTGAGGTGCTACTGTGCAGACAGCGTATCCTCCTCCTTCCTGGGTCCATCACCTAAAAGAAGAAGAACCAAGAAGAATCACAGGACAGAAACAGACGGCAGGAGACCTGGATTTGGGTCTCTGATCTGCCACTCACCGGCGGGGTGGACTTGGGCAAATTTTGCTTTTGGGCTTGTCGGTTTCCTCATCTGTCAGATGGGAAGGGATGATGATGGCACCCGACTCTGACATGGTCCTGCCCGCTCCTTCCCTCTCTGTAGGAGACCACCAGCTCCAGGGAACACATCTGCCAGGGTGGGAGCAGCACTTAGCCCACTCCTTTGTTTTGAGAACCAGCTGTGTGTGCCCAGTCAGGGGATCCTAACTTTACAGCGTAAGGAAGGGGATAGCTGAAACTTTAGTGGGGAAATCACTGCACCAGGACTCAGGGAAGCCCCAGGTCATCCTTAGCAAGTTCCTGCTCTTCTCTGGTCCTCTGTTTCCTCATCTGCAAAATGAAGAGTTTGCACTTAATCTCCAGAACTCCTCTAGTTTTGATGCTATGATGCCATGGTTTGCCATAGAATCGGAAGTAAGGGGACATCCTCAGGCTCAGCTGTGCCCACACCCTCAGGGGAGCACAGTGTCCTTGCCTCTATTCTTGGCTCTTGTTTTTTTAATTCCATAGGGAGAAATCCTAACACAGAACGTGGCAGAGGATGGCTGCCTGCTGGTTCTGCCACAGAGCGCACACAGAGCCCCATACTTCTCTGCTTTCCAGAAACCTCAAGTCCTCCAGTCTGCAGGCCCTCAAAATTGCAGGCCAGGAGGGAGCTGAGAGTGAGGAAGGCTGTTCCTGCCCAGGAGAAAGGTAGAATATCCAGCAGCCCTGTCCCACGTGCTCTTTCTCCCCCTGGATACAGGTGGGCAACATCTTCTAGGCAGGCAGTGAGCCAAGGATGTGGGCTGTCGGGGAGATGGCCACGGAGGGAGATGTCCCTTGGCTTCCTCTGCCCATCTTTCCTGGCTCTTATTTATCATAAAGGCAAGCTCTTAAAGTCTAACCTCAGTCCTTCTTGCTCTTCTTGTTACTATCATTTTCTCCTGATCTCTCCTCAGTGGATATAAAGGACAGTTGCTCGACCGCCCTCACAAACCATCCCCCACCCCATCTGGCTTTTCTTCCAGACTTATGTTTCCTACATACAGAGCTGCTTGGGATAATATATAATTTTTTTTTTTTTTTTTTGTAAGGAGAGAGGCAAGACAAGGTTGGGGGTGGGGAAAGATTCCCTTTCCAATTATGCCTGGCTCAGGCTGATACTAGTGTCAGTTTGCATTCCCTGAACATATGGGAGCCAAGAAGCAGGAGGGAGGCAGCGATGGAGAAGAGGTGCTGGCTTCCTAGCCTCCGCCATGGGCAGATGGGAGGCCCAGTGTGGCTGGGGAAGGAGCGATTAGAGAGTTGGGCTATCTATGAGAATGGTGGGATTCCGGGGCTCATTTCCTTCACTCTGGCAACCTGCTCCCTCTGACCTCAGAGGGACTCACCGATGGGTGAGTGGCCATCAGCTGCCCACTCCCTCCTTCTTCACTTCCTTTACACGTGAGTTCGAGGAATCAAAATGGACACCGGTCATAGTCAAAAGTGATTGGAAACCAGAAGAGGAAAACTGCTATCCCAAAATCTTAAGAAGAGCAGTTTGAGGCAGATGGAATGGCTTTTTTTTTTTTTTTTTTTTTTTTTTTTTAGCACTAGCACAGATAATTGAGAAATGAGTGAGAATGGTAGAAGAACCCAAGCTGCAGCAGGTTTCCTGTCGGGCTGGGAGTGGGCAGGTAGGCAGAGGCAGTTCAGCCCTCTTGACGATGATTCTCCAAAGGTGTGTCTGCAGAAAAGGAGCCAGGTGTTCTAAGAAACCCCCTGATCTTACCTTGTCCTTTTCTTTCAGTCAAGGGAGGAGTGAAGGTGATCCATCTGACCTTAGGAGGTGGTGCGGAGAGGGCTATCTGCTCACCTGTGGCTCTTGCCCTCAACCCTCCAGAGACACTGAGATAGAAGGAGTAGAGGAGAGGGCTTTTCAAAAATTATTCTGCATCCAGTGCTTTCCTACATGAGCTAGTGCTTGTGGCCAGTGGGGAGAGAAATGAAGGATGGGCCTCGCCCCCACCTCCATGAGCCCTCAGCAAAGGCAGCCAATCTCTAAGCCAGCTGCTGGACTCCTGACAGTGAGCTCCAGGAAACAACACTGTTGGAGGCACAGTGAGAACACACTGTACCCAGGCAAAACCTGCAGTGCTGGCCTCAGAAAAGAGGCAAGAAGCCGAGAATGCCAAGCAGATCTGCGGGAGTGGCCAAGGCAACAGGGAGGAGCACAACTGGAGGATTTCCTGAGCACAGCGAAAGAGAGCGCTGGGAGAATGTAGGGGGTGGGCACTTCAAAGAGAAGAAGGTCGGAAAGGAAGAAGCGTGAGTGGGAGGATGCTGGTGCTTCTTAATCAAATGCAAATTTAAGGCAGACAGCGTGCAAACTGACAGGTCTAATTTTCGTGTCTGCAATTTGGGCGGTGTTTGGAGAGGAACTAGAATCCTGGGGAGATGCTTCTTGAGAACAAGCTTGGCACACACAGGCAGGACCTGATGAGCGAGTCACCCAGTGACCCAAGGCTCCCCGGGCGCAAGGACACAGAAATGAAGAGACGGGGGCTTTCTAGAGATGGCAGGTCTGGCTGCAGGGGGGAAGGGAGGAGACGAGTGGACTGGTGGCAGAGGGGTAGGCTGAGGGCATGCCAAGGCTCATGAAGAAGAGTCCAAGAAAAGAGATGACTCAGGAAGGACAGGCCGGGGCTTATCTCTTCCTCTAGAATGGGAGCTCCGTGCGGCAAGACCCCTGTGTCCTCCAACCGGCCGGTGGGTGCAGCGTCGTGTCTCCTCCATTAGGACAGGGAGCTCCTGAGGGCAGAGGCCATGACTCCTTCCTCTACAAACCCACATAGTAGAGTGGGCAGATAACAACGAAATAGTAAGATAAAATGATCAATTTTGAGGTGCTTTTCATTTGCTAGGCACTGTGCTCAGTGTATTACACACATTACCTCATTTAATCTTCATAGTAATCCTATGAGACAGATATTATTTGACCCATTTAACAGATGAGGAACCTGAAGCTAAGGGAGGTTAATTGACTCAGGATCTCACAGCTAGTTAAAACAGAGCCAGAATTTGTTTGTTTGTTTTGAGACACAGTCTTGCTCTGTCCCCAGGCTGGAGTGCAGTGATGCAATCTCAGCTCACTGCAACCTCCACCTTCTGGGTTCAAGCAATTCTCCTGCCTCAGCCTCCTGAGTAGCTGAGATTACAAATGTGCACCAGCACACCCAGCTAATTTTTGTATTTTTGGTAGAGATGAGGTTTCACCATGTTGGCCAGGCTGGCCTCAGACAGAACCAGGATTTGAATTCGGGTCTCTCTGACCCCACAGCTTGTGCATTTGGCCACTATACTCCGTGTCTTCCCTCCTAGAACCCAAAAGAGTAATGACGATGACTTAGGCTATTACAGAGCTGCTGCGAACAGCTTGAGTTGAGAGGCTGGGAACATTACGATTGTAATCCAAAGATACAATTTCAACAGGAAACCCAATCTCTATGCAGAGTGTGGGAAAATGGCAGGAATCCACCCCCTGCCCAGGACCAGGCCCAGGCTAGGCTCCTCTGACTCAGAAGCAGGGCTAGTCCTCTTTGGCAATTTTTTTCCCATCTCCCGTGGAACCCCCCACCCTATAAGGCTATGCCAGGGGACCCTCCCCACAACCCAATACCCTAGTTCCAGCCCCATGCTTGTGGGAAATAGTGAGGCAGCACCAAGCCCATCCACCTGCTCCCCCATGAGAGAAGAGAAGGATCCTGGATGTCCTGGCTTTGTTCCTCCCCAGATGTCCTCCCAGCTATGTGATAACAGGCCACTGAGGCAGATTTTATGCCTCAGCCTTGGGAGGAAGCATGGCAAACTACTAGAGGGCTGTTGTTGGCCAATGGAGAGACTGTGAACAGGACAGATGGTTTCATTGAACCTGGGGTAGAGAGGGAGATAACAAGTCCAGGCTAAAGGTATAGATCAGGCCTGAATCCTCATCCCTGCCCAGAAATGAAGACATGGCCAGTTTTTACCTTGATCTCAACAGGAGCCAGGCCCAGGCTCCTGTTGAGATCAAGGGATTGGAAGTGGGTCATGGGCTCAGATGTAAGGTGCTACCCTTTGATAATCTCCACATGTCATGGTCTGTTGACTTTTTCCATATTGTTTCTTCTATTTTCTTTTTATCACAATCTAAACAACCACAGGGCTGACATGTAACCTTAAAACCTTTGCCAAAGGCAACTTCTGGAGAATGCTTTCTTCTCTCCTTGTGACTGGTCAATCAGAGACCTTTCCTTTCCCCCCCAGGGGAACTGGATGATCTCTTGGACAGAGGAGGCATGAAACTATGGGCATCCCTCTTCCGCCACATGGACCAGTGGCAGAAGCAGCCAGTCTGTGGTACAAGAGAAGAATGAGGTGTGTAGAAAAACAGAGGGAGCAAGAATGCAGAGCACATAAAGAGGCACCGAAAACTTCGTCCCTTTCCCCTGGAAACATGGCTGCTTCCTGAGCTCCAGCCCTACGAGACAGCTCTCTGTCCTTTAATAAACTCCCCCTTTTGTTTAAGCTGGCTCCAGGGGCTCGTAAATGCACAACCAAGAGTCTGAGCTAAAGTATTAGGGCTGAATTGAAACAAAGTCAGTGGCTGGAGCCATTCTGTGAATGAAGCCCATTGTGAGCACTGGTGGCCCCTAGGGTCTGTGGAGCCATGGTGGCTAGGATGAGGAAGGACAGGGTGTCCGCAGGCCTGCAGGAGAGGTGGAAGTGGAACTAGCTTTACTGATCATCTGTGATGTGCCAGGTGCTTTATACTCACTCTTCTAGATAATCCTTACAATTACCCCCATGCCATGGGTACAAGCCCCATTCTACAGATGAGGAATAAGTGCAAAGAGGGCTACGGACAGCCAGCTGGTAAGCAGGGAATTGATCTAAACCCTCACGTGTATGACTACAGAGCTGGTGCTCCTTCTATTGTTGTACTGAACCGAACATAGAAAGTCAACACCAAGACAAAAGTATGCCAAATTGCAGGGTCTTTATTGCCTGCGGCCACAGAGGACTCACATCTCTCCAGGAGGACTCGCATCTCTCCAACCCGTGGCCCCAAAAGGAGGGTGTCAAGACCTTTGATACCCCTAAAACCACCTCGAGGGTGAGGGTGGGGAGCGGGGATGGGGATGAGGGGCTTCAGACATTCCGAGGGCTAGTGGATTCTGTAAATCACCTCCTGGGCGGAGATGAGGGTGAGGGGCTCTGGACATTCCAAGGGCCAGGGGACTTTTGTCACTCCGACTGTTACTTAAGTGGTTTACAGAAGTCAAGATAAGCTTTAGTTTACACATTGTCTGGGTAGTGGATGGGAATTACAGACCTTAGTTACCTATTACAAGGTGCAGGAGCCAAGATGGCGTGGGTTTGGACTGCTTGCCTGTCACATTAGCACAGAGAGCAGTTTCAACAGAAAGCCGAGGTATGGTTGAGGTATGCAGTTTTATGGGGTAGTTTTATGGGGCTTTTACCATGTCACACTATCACCCCAGGCAATCAGTGACTCAGAGACACATAGGGCTCCAGGCCAAGGCCAGACACCAGAGTCTTGGTGCACACCCGTCCCCTGTAGCAGACATACTGGGACCTAAAGGATGGGTGTGCAGAATGGAGAATTAAACACAGACAGTGGTAAAAGCGCATCAGCTATAGATCCTGCAGACTGTTCCAGCCTGCAGCAGGTACCCAAGTGAGTCCAGGGATGTTCTAGGCTTCCAGTTCCCTGTGCCACTAAACGCTTATAGGAAACCTCAGAGTGGGTCCACCCTGTTTAGAATAAAAGATCTGGGCTGCTGCCCAACAGGGCTTACCATGCCTGTGGGATGCAGTGATGCCACTGTTCTCCGCTGGTGAGAGGACTTATGGCATAGTGGCTATGGAGGCGGGTCACTGGAGCCAGACTGGGTATGACTCCCAGGCTCCTCCACTTCCCGGCTGTGTGACATTGGGGAAATTACTTAACCTCTCAGTTTCTTCATTGCTAGAATGGGGATAACAGTAGTACCTAATCCACTAAGTTGTTGTGATTATTCAATGAATGAATAAATGTAAAGTGCTTAGGACAGCACCTGGTGCATAACATAAAATAAATGATAGATATTATGATGAGTCCTTAAATCTTCCATGAAGAAGCTAACTTCTCCCTTAGATGCAGCTCTCTGAAATCTAGTCTAGAAATCAGGGGCCATATATAGGCTGAGGGTGAGAGGACGGGAGAGTAAAAGGGGTCATTCCCTGAAAAATGCGGATGGGGCTGACATCTGCAGAAGCACCCACGTTCCAGCCTCTGCACCAGCCCTTTCCCACAAAGCATCTCATCCAGCCTCCCAGATCTGGGAGTTAGGGAATCTAATCCCTATTTTACCAGGCAGTTAGGTGGCTTATTCAAGATCAACAGTTAGCAAGTGACAGAGCCAGCATTCACAGTCAAAAAGAAGCAGAAGAACAGCTTATTTCAGGCCCCCACTCTTCCAGACCATTCTAGTTATCCTCATCCCAGCCACCTCGGCTCCCTTCCTTCCTGTATACCCGGGGAGGCTCTCTTCTTGAAGCTCCAGGCCTTTGCTCTGTCCAGCACTAGCCATGATACTGTATGCTAACTGCCCTTCTGTGGCTCTGCTTCCTACACTAGACAGTGTGAGCCTTGGGAGGATGGGTACTTAGCAGATAGCTGACTCTCCAGGAATGCTAAGGACGGCAGGAGAGAACCAATTCCTATAGGCCTGGGCTCTCAGGACCATTGCTACACTGATGCAGTTCAAGGGTTCTTGAATATCGAGAGGGCAGGGGGAGCAGCGAGTTGCTACTTGTGCAAGAGGCAGTAGAGTCTAGCAGCTGAATGACGAGCCTGAATCAAGCCTTATTTGAATCTTAGCTTGACCATGAACTTGCCACATTCCTTTGCGGTAAGTTGCTTAGCCTCCTTTAGGCTTCCCTAAGTTTCTTCATACCTAAATCTTATAGAACAGTAGGGTTACAAGTCAACAAGCACACACCAATAAGGCCATATTTGTTGCTAAAAAAAATAAGAAACACTTCCTTACAGAAAGCAAATAAGTGCTTTTTTAAGCCCTCATGTGCTCCCCCTGCCATCCTGGCCACTTGGGCCCTTCCTCTGGGACTGCCACAATCCAGCAACCACAGTCAACAGGGGGGGCCCCAGGACTCCTCCAGCTCTGAAGCCTGTGAAGGTTGTCAAATATTTTGCGTGTGATCCTTGATTAATATCTCAGTGTGAGGATAAAATGGGTTTATACAAAGCGCTAGCATAGCTGGCAAACAGTGAGCGCACAATAAGTGTGAGTCATTATTGTTGCTGACTTCCAGTGACTCAGACATGTCTGTGAGTGGTAAATGGTCCCCCACGGGTCCTCAGGATGAAGATGCTTGACCTAGCTGCAGAGTACATGGCCTCGATTAGAGTCTCAGAGGCTAAGTGTTTCCTTCCAGGGAGCCCAGACCCTGCAGCAGGCCCTCAGTGGTCTGAAAGCTAATGGGCTGGGCTGGGAACCTTCAGCAAGTCCTGGGGTGCCAAGCAGGGAGGCCTGACGCTGGTGTTCCGAGGAGCCCAGTGGGTCCCTTGATGGTGGCAGCAGGAGGAGCAGCAGCCTCTCCATGTTGCCTGCAGAGCAGCAAGCACACCCTACCGGGCAGACAGAGCATCAGGCAGTGCAGGGGCTCAGCCCGCCACTGCAGCTGAGGAAGGCCACCCTCGTGGCTGCTGCCATCCACTGTGGCAGTGGGTGCAGCAGCAGCACTGGCCTGCCTGCCCCACATCTCAGACAAGCTCTGCTGCCTTCCCTGCTACTATGACTCTCTTTCCTGGGTGCCGGACACCTGGACTCCACGGCAAAACCAGCTCCTCTATGGCAAAACATTCCCACTCCTATAGCAGTGGAATCCCATGGCAATGCCCAGGGCATGGCAACTGGAACAGCCGGTGGCATCTTAAAGGAACAGAGAAAGATGAAGGCTTGAGTTTAGGAGAAGGGAAACCCTCACCCCCCGCAGGCTCTCCTACCCCGGCGCAGCCTGCCGTCTTCACTCCCTGAAGGACCATCTGCTCCGTGGGCTCCCCGCCAGCTAGTCCCCATCCAGTCCTCCTACCTTCAAACAAACAAAGCTGGATAACTGGAATGTCTTCCCCCATTGTGCAAGTGTCCTGGATTCCTTTATTTATTTTATTTATTATTCACTTATTTTTAGAGACAGGTCTTCCTCTGTCACCCAGGCTGGAATGCAGTAGCCCAATCATAGCTCACTGCAGTTTCAACTTCCTAGGCTCAAGTGATTCTCCCACCTCAGCCTCCCGAGTAGCTAGGGCTACAGGCACATGCCACCATGCCCAGATAATTTTTAAAAAACTTTTTTTGTAAGGATGTAGTCTCGCTTTGTTGCCCAGGCTGGTCTTGAATTCCTGGGCTCAAGTGATCCTACAACCTTGGCCTCCCAAAGTGCTGGGATTACATGTGTGAGCCACTTCGCTCAGCCTGATTCCTATAAATACTCCTTTAAAACTCCTTTAAATTCCTCCCCAACTTCCAGCTCCTTCAGGAAGGCTTCTTGGATCGAACAAGAAAGCTAGAGCTAGTAATGACACCACACCACTCATGCCTGCCTCTGAATAGTGTGCAGTTGAAAAGCTCCCTGGCTAGTCCCAAACGGTTTAATGTCTCGGTTCTGCTCTACGTAGTCTGGTTCAGCTTTGCTGTGGGTTATGGGACTGTTTCTGGTAGGGCACTTCCCAGGGCTGGGGCAGTGGAGGAACAATTCCTGGTCCGGGCAGAGCACTGCACCTCACGCAACAGGGCCTAATCAACTCCCAGGGCACAGCAACTGGAACAGCCTGGCGGCATACCGAAGGAACAGAGGAAGATGAAGACTTGAGTTTAGGCTAAGAGTTAGGATAAGGAGTGCCCCTTCCCTCTCAGAGGGTCAACCTCCAGGCATGGAGGCGTCCTCTCCCTCCATCCATCCCAGCACTGCACAGGCTTCGAGAGTAATCCTCCCTGGAGCAGAGAGATGTGGAACTTGAGAGGCCCTGGCTGGCTGATCTCATCAGTCAGCAACATCTCCAAGGACTAGTGGGCACAGGACCCTTTTGGGATCCTTTGGGGACAAGCTTTGATTGGTCTCTTCCATTCCAATGTCTGGATTTTGAATGGAATGTCGCTCCATGTTGGATCAGCCACGATCTCACCCCAACCTGTTTTTCTGATCTCATCTCCTCTTTCGCCACCTTTTCCACCTCTGTAAGCCAGACAGGACTCATCACTACCGGCCATCAAGCCCACATTTCCTCCTCCCTTCCTTTTCTAGTTTTTCCTGCCTCTACTGCCAGAATCTCACCCTTCTATCAAAACTCACATCGCTTCTGTAGCATGTCTTCCATCCCATTCATCTCATGTGCTGCCACACACCCTATACACCGATGCTAATTCTAGGTGGCCTTACCCTCAGTCGCCCATTCTTCGAAGCATGCTGCAATCTGCCTTGTGCTGGAATGAGCCTGGACACTTCTCATCTCCTCATCCAGCCTTTCAGAACCTAGCAAGCAGGGCCCAGAACTTCAGTCTCTGGAAGCATGGTGCTCTGTCCACACTAACTGCTTGCCAAGTTGCTTCTGAATTAAATGGAATCAGACTCAATGTTTGAGGGAGCAGGTTATCACAGAGGTTAAGTTTAAATCCTAGCTTTGTTGCTCACTTGCTTTACTGGCTTTGGGTAGATTACCTGTATTTCACATAGGGTCTTGATCTATTGCCCAGGCTGGAGTGCAGTGGTGCAATCTCAGGTCACTCCAACCTCTGGCTCAAGTGATCCTTCTACCTCAGCCTCCAAAGTAGCTGGGACTACAGGTGTGAGCCACCACACCTGGCTAATTTTTTGTAGTTTTAGTAGAGATGGAGTTTTGCAATGTTGCCCAGGCTGGTCTCAAACTCCTGAGCTCAAGTGATCCGCCTGCCTCGGCCTCCCAAAGAGCTGGGATTACAGGTGTGAACCACTGTGCCTGGCCAGATTACCTCTATTTCAGTGCCTCAGTTTCCTCACTTATAAGTACCAGGATCATAGGATTATTGTGAGCATTAAGTGACGTACTATACACAAGGAACAAGAACAATGTCTTTCACTTACCAAGTGATTCATACATGTTATTGATAACTATTAGATTATTGATTCTTGACTTTCCCCCGACTCTGGCACACTTAGGTCTCAGGAGCTCCTAGGAGGCAGCCTCAGTCTGGAGATGTTGGAATCCTAGATCCCATGACAGTTTAGGGACCCTGCAGAGAGAAGGCAGGCCCTGCTGGGTGGCTGCCAGCTTTCCCAAAAGGGAAAGGCTTGGTTAGTGGGTCACCAAGGGCAAAGGGAACCTATGTCCTCAGAGTCTGAGGAGTAACCAGCACTTACAGTGCTTTTTTGGGAAAGAAGCCAAGGAGTCCAAACCCCAGCAGGCTCTGCCTAGGGGTCTGTTTGGGGAAAGTTGTTCCACCATGGTCATATTTCAGACTCTTTTAAACCTGCCCAGCTGTTGCATATATATGCATGTAAATGTACCTTTAGTATGTGCATATGTGCTGCAAGCCAGTGAGTTTGTGTTTCTATGCACTGATCCATGTGAACACATACCATTCACTGCACACTTAGTCTTCACACCCTGACACCCAACCTCACCCGAGTCCTAGAGGTTTATGCTATGTGCAATACAAGCTATTTACCCAATACCTCTCGTCACACTTGCCTAAGTCCTGCTTTCTCAGAAATTGCTATCTTCCTGCTCAGCCCAAGGTCATAATTTATAAGCCCAGTTCTCCGTGGAAACACCTGGAATTTATAACATTCAATCTTCCAGACCAGACCACATCCAACAGCAATACCCCAACTGGATAACCTTCCAGACAACTCTGGGATTTCATGAGGACCAATGCTGGGAGCACATACAGCATATCAGGGCTTCAGGCTGCCCTTGTCCCTGCTTTCCACACCTCTAACTCACAAAAGAAAGCACCCTGAGATGCCCAGGGTGAGAGCTGCCGCACAGAAATTAGAAGATGCTGTGGAGAAACCACCACTCCAGTGGCCCTGAAATGTATCATTGAGATGTCTAAAATAGATTCCAGGATGGCTCACGCCAAGGCCCAGACCCTGCTGAGCCCTGGCTGCCTTGCTGAGATTTGGCTGGTGCTGAGTTGGAGAACTGTGTGTCAAACACGCAATAGACCACAGCGCTGGCAGGGAGAGCCTGGGCCTGCTGGAGCCAAAGCTCTTAGTGGGTGAACCTGGAGACGGGCTGCTCCCCATGCTCTCTCATCCCTACCTCAGCACCAGAATGGGTTTGAGCGGTTTGGAAACTCCCAATGGGTCCTCATCCTCCGCTAATGGGAGCTTCACACTCATGCAATACACCCCTCCAATTTCAGAGGCATCAAGTCTGGGGAAAAAAAAAAAGGTGCTTATACATGGTGCTTATACAAAGCACCATGGTGAAAAGCAGGTCACTCTGCTTACCCCAGGCACACACTGCTGTGCCAACACTGGATGACCATGCCAGACACAACTTTGGTGTAACTCTGCTCCTCCCGCAGCCTCTACCTGGGAGACAGAAACAGTTCCTGGGGCATCTTCTCAGTCTGCCCCCTGATCTCTGTGGGTCAGAAGGAAGCAAAGACCTTCATTCATTGAACAAAATGGAGCTGAATCCTGAAGGCACTGGTGTCCTGCTTCCTGTAGGAGGCCCAGTCCCCAGGGGCAGCAGTGTGGGGGAAGGTGTGGGAGATGATGTCTGCCTCCTATAGGAGGGAACCTGCCCACACAGGGCCACTGCACCCCCTACCCCCCACCCCCGCCCTTCCTGTGCATGAGAGAAAAGGCTGCAGGCTCCAGGACATCAAATGCATCTGGGTAATCTAAACAGGGTGTGGGGGAGGTCAGCCAGTGCAAATGAGAAACATGTGGCGTCCATTTCCCCTTGTTGGCTGGCTCAGGCTTTCCAGGCAGAGGGAGAAGCCTTTGGGCTTTGGGGAGGAGAGCTTCCTGGTTGGGCCAGGAGAAAGCCCAGCCAGGTGCTGTGGGTCCCCGGCAGGGAGCTGCTCTGAGATGCTGACATTATGAGGAGGTGGGGTGGGGTCCAGGTGGAGAGCTGGACTCCATTGGGCCCGTGAGTCAGGATGAACAGGTCAGTCTTCTCCTGTCAGGTCTTGTTCCCAAAGAAGACAAATGGAAGAAAAATGGAAGGAGGAGGCAAAAGGAGAAAAGACCAATGGAGCATAGATAGGTGTCTGACCCCAAGTATAAAAAAGGGGATCCCAGGAAAGGCAGGCTAGCCTTATCTGTCAGCATCCAGAGAGCAAATTCAGACCCATGGGGAGAAATTCTCAAAGACAGAATCAAGGCTCAACAGAAGAAATACCTTTCTAATAATGAGAGCTTTCCAGGAAAATAAGGTGGTGAGCCCTCTGTCACTAGGAGAGTGTAAACAAAACACCCACCTGCCTATGATGCTATAATAGGATTAATTTTGGCTTGAGGTGGGTGGCTCAACTAGACAATTTCCATTCTAGAGTTCTATGAAAGCTCAGGGAAGGGTGAGGGAAGTGGCGTGCTGTGCGGAGCGAAAGGGACTTGGCTGTCCCGGAAGACACTGCAGTGTGCTGCAGAGGTGACTGAGCTGCAATTATGCAGCCTGGGGGCTCTGCTCAGCATGCTCAATATAGCATTGGCTCTCCCTTGCACCAAATGGAGCAGCCTCACCTTCACCTTCGAGGTCGGAGGCTGTGAGGTGTGGTATGTGTGTGTGTGGAGGGATAGCTGCTGAGAAAGGCAAGATTGGAGGTTAGCAGAAGAGGAAGGATCTGGTGTTCGCAGCCTGTGATGGGGCGGGTAGTAGGGGGTGGGCAGTTGTAGCCACAGTATCAAATTGGGCAGGGAGAGTGGGAACGGGGGGAACAAGGAGAAAGTGTTAGGAAACATCCTCAGGTGACTTGGTCCTGCTACCCATTCAATCTGGGTCTAGAAGGGGCCGTGGCCTGGGGTTGGAGCCATCAGTGATGGATGGTAAAGGGTATCTCCCTGGGTTGGTTTAAGCTTCAGGGAAGTGGAGTAGCTGTGGGCACTTCTCCTTCGTACTTTCTCCCCAGAGCAGAGGAACTGCCCCTAGGACCTACTTACTCATCTATGCATTACTCTCAGAAGCAGAGCATGGGCTGTGAGGAAGACAGCTTTGCCTGCAGCAATCAGAACAAGGCAATGTCCGAAGGAGAGGAACATGACCTGGGTGGGGGCCCAAGCCTAGCCTTGGAAGAAAACTTTCTGGACAAGTGAGAAAAGAAATATTCTCGGTGCTAAACTGAAGGAAAGGAGGAGGCCTCACAGCCCCAAGGTTCTGTGCCAGTGCCTTCTCCACATACACACACACTCCTGCAGGCTGCTGCACCTTGCCCCAGCCCTTCCTCCTGCCTGTGATTCCACAAGCATCCTCCATCACCACTGCTATTGCCCAGGGGAAAGGCAGAAGTGAGCTTTGTCCTTACTCCTGCGAGGCCTCAGGGAACCTGAGGGTGTTGGATAAGCTTCCATATATGACCTGGCTGTTCTGCGCGGCTTCTCTACCCATCCCAGCCCCACAATGCACTGAATACAAAGGAAAACGAACACATTTCTTTCCCCTGCTACTCAAAATATCCCAGAGCACATTCTCTGGAACGACTGACCCCCTTGTACCGCCCCTCTCCCCAAAAATCCACAGCAATCAACTGGCTTATAAATGAATAGCTTCCTGCCTTTCTTCCTCCTTTCTACTTGGCCTGCGCTTCTGAGGGTCTGACTGTTGTCATGGCAACCCCTTGTATGGGTCCAGACACCTTCGTGAGGAAGAGGGACTGGGAGGTCCAGGTTCCTGGGTTATTTTATGCCCTGACCTTGGGCAGTCTTAGCTGTCTCACTTTGCTCCCTTTTCCTGGAGGACTGAAGGAGGGAACAGGAACACCTGGTGGGTCAAAAGACTGATTTTGCTCTGAGATCCTTAGGTCCAGGGCTGATGACGTAGAAAGATTTGGGATACTACTGTAGTACACACAGTCCCTGACTTGTGATTGTTCGGCTTCTGATTTTTTGACTTTGTGATCACATGAAAGCAATACATTGGGTAAAACTATACTTCTAGTACCCATACAACCATTTTTACTTTTAGTATTCAATAAATTCCATGAAATATCCAACTTTATTATGAAATAGGCTAATATAAGTGTTCTGAGCACGTTTAAGTTAGGCTAGGCTGAGCTATCATGTTTGGTAGGTAAGGTGTATTAAATGCATTTTTAACTTAAAATATTTTCAACTTATAATGGGCTTAACGGGACAAAACCCCATCATAAGTTGAGGTGCATTTGTATTTTATTGCTCTGTATTAGTACAGGCTCTCTTTAAGCCACTTGGGACATTTTCCAGCTCTGATCACCTTAATCTACACCCCTTCCCATCTCTACGGAGTTAAGGATGAGTCATGGGAGGATCTCTTCCACTCAAAAATGAGGAAAGTGAGGAGGTCTCAGAGCTTAGGACTTCTACACAGAGAACTCAGGAATGCAGCCTCCAGCTCAGCCCCCAGACCCAGGCCAAGGGCCTGGTGGCCTTTCTTCCAGAGCCAAACTGCCTGATGTGAGTATCAGGCCAGGGTCCAAAGGCATCTGATTCCTGGAATTAGCCCATTTGCCCTTGGTACTCACCCCTCAGTCTTCCAAGTTTCTAGGGTTCCCCAGTGGGACCCGAGTTATTTGGCAGCTTCCAAGGTTAGCGAAGGGGCAGGGAGCCTGCCTAGACCATCTGGGACCCCAGCTGATTTCTGGGAAGGGGATGATCAGGTTTCAGTCCTTCTCTTTTATTACAGAAAGGCTCTGACTGGAAGCTGCCTCACTCCCACCCCCTCTCTGCATCAGAAATTGGTTCTTGGCAGCTTCTTGGATCTAGGATGGTACTGGGTAGTGAATGTAACTGGACACTGAGCCTCACGGGTGGGGACAAATGCCCTGTGTCTTCAGTCACAATCCTGAAACGTCAAGTCACCATTTTTCTCCCCAGAGGCCACCCTGCTCTCCAGTGAGGGCCTGTCTGATACCTGAACCCCACCTTCATTGGTTCTGAAGACAATTCCCTCTGTGGTTCCCCTCCCTCTCCCCCTTCCCCAGGCAGTCTGCCCTCCATCCTTCACACAGGCAAAAAGCTTAGTCTGGAGGTCACCAGCTCCCCTCCTCTCCTTCCCACCACCGTTTGACACCAGGCTCTGCTTTGTTACAGCCTGAACCAACCCCTCCAACTTTGGGTCCTCTCAGCTGGAGACAGACAGGTTTGGGACTTTGCATACTTCTCCCCCACCCCAGAGAGCTAAGCCCCTCAGTTCTCTGTGCGGTCGAGGCAGCTCTGGTGGCCCATGCCCAGTAGACACGGCCTCGGGCAGGTCCCTCTGCCTGCTGACTCTTCCTCTCTCAATCAGGTCTCCTAGGAAGAGCTGCAACTTAGGACTCAGGAGATCAATGCAGAATCTCCCTTCCACCATGAACTCATAGAGGCCTTTAAGAACCTCAATGCTTTTGATTCTGCATTTCCCCAACTGGGAAGTGGAGGTGTTCTCTTCTCACTTCCAAGTTTGCTGAGAGGCTCCTGTGTCAGTGTGCTTTGAGAAGTGACACCCGCTGAGCAGAAATAAGGAACCACAGCTCAGCTTCTCCTCTCCTGCCCTTCCTGCTCCTGCCGTCCTCCCCACTCTTGCCTCTCCTCCTTGCTCCCTAGCCAGCTCAAGACTGTTTGACTCCACTTGAGGAGCAACTAAGAGGGCTTCAATGGGCAGTTATCTTCTGGGACAGTGTGAGGACTTCCAGGTTTGGGGAGGACCCAGAGCAGCTAAGTCATCCCCAACAAGTACTGCTCTGACCTTGAAAAGGGGTCTGTGCCTTCTGCTATTCTGTGCCCTGACGCTACCTTGCCCTCATCAAGTCCCTCTCTCAGTCTGACACACACACACACACACACACACACACACACACACACACAGTCCCTTCCTCTCCCACTCTGCTTCAGTCCCTCAGCAGGCCTCTCTGTAACAGGGGCCAGTTGCATTCTATCCATATCCCTCCTTGGTGCAGGCAATCGTTTCATTAATTCTTTCCCTTATTGTCTCTTGCCCCATTGGACTACGCGGCAGGGCCTCTGACAGGCTCAGTCCCACACTGAAGACTGAATGGCACACTCCCTTTGCTGAGTGAGGCTGCCTGGTCAACTTCTGCACCCAACCAGCCATCCCCACCTTCAGGAGGTGCTCCCCGGGGAAAAGCCTGCTCTTCTTTTGCCCTTGTCCAGTCTCCTGATTGCCTCTGCAAGGCCCATCTGCGGCCTCCTGCGTGAGGATCAGTTCTCCAAAGGCCCAAATCCTTGACCCTGTCAGAGGACCCTCATCCTAGCCTGCACAGGAGTCGAGGGTTCCTGGGAAGACTGCAGCAGTCCGAACCGGTCTCCTCTGGCTTTGCATTCTCCAGGGCCGCCCGGCGAGCTCTCGCATTTTCCCCACCCGCCAAGCCCGTCACTCGGCCCCGCCCCTTCACACGCGCATGGGCACGCCCCTTCCCAGCCCCCAGCGGGCGGGCAGCCTGCGGGGTACCCAGGAAGCTCGGGTCCCTCGGCGCCGGAGGACCCACATCCCAGCCGCCGCAACAAGTCCGCGTAGCCAAGGCAGCTCGCCTGGGCTCCAGGCCTCGCCGTCCTTGTCCCTTGGCCCCAAAAGGGCCGATGCCAGTTCCCGAGGCACGGCCGCCTGGCGTCTGGCATATCCCAGATCTATTCCTCTCTGAGGGCAGGGGCTCTCCAGGGAGAGAAAGAGCAGTTCCGGGGCCCGTTCCGGGTTTTTTTTACATAGATTCTTCAAGCACGGAGAACAATGGAGCAGCTCTGCGCTTCCTCCACTCAAGCAAGCTTTGTTCCTCCCTTCCCGCCTGCTCGGCTTCCGTTAGCCACAGGGCAAAGGCTTCCCGGTCAAACAGGAGTCTCGGCGCAAAAGCCCAGACCTTTCCACGCGCCCTAAAAGACCTGCGGGTGTAGGGGTGAGGGGCAGAGCCAGGGCTGAGGTGTAGGACGTACGCCCAGATGCGCGCAGCTGGCAGCCCGCCCACCCCGGGCCCCGGACGCTTCTCTTAGCCAGAATCCCCACACCCGGGAAATCCGACTCGCGCTCCCACTCGGGATCCACAGAGGAAGTGGAGCCTCAGCTGTGTTCCGCGGCCAACCAGCCCTCACATCTGCTCTCCCACATCTGTCCCCTAGATCCGGGCTCTCGCCGGACGCTCCCCTTGCAATGCAGGATGCTCTCGTCAAGCGCAGGCCACACCGAAACGGAGGTTTCCACCAGTCCCAGATTTTGCCATATTGGGATTCTCGCTGTATTTCTGAGAGCCTGTGACTCCCCCACCCCATTGTCCAGCCTCACCTCGGGCAGGCCAGAGTCTAGCCCGGGTTCCCGCCTGCAGTGTCTTTAAGAAGATACACTTGAGCCATGCGCATCTGGAGGTGGGCCAGCTCAGCACATCTGGGTGCAATGCCCCTCACAGCCTGCATGTGAACAGGAGGGCCCTCCGGGAAGGCGCAAGGGGAGGGGGCTTCGCTTTCCTCACACCTTCCCCAGCAGCTGGTTAGGAGAAAGCCAGGGGCGGGGCGGGGCGGGGCGGCAGGACTTACCCAGCATCTGGCTGAAGAGCAGCTGCTCCAGGTCTCCTAGCACGGTCACCACCAGCTCCGGGTCCACCTTGAGGAAGGCGCGCTCCTCCTGGCCCTTGGCGGAAGGGACGGGCCCAGAGCTCTTTTGCGCCTTGGCCTTGCTGGAGAGCAGCTCGTCGTCGGATTTGCCATCTTCGCTCACCGCCGCCTCAGGCGCCTTGCTGAGCGGCTTGACCTCCGCATAGGGTCCTCGAGGGATCCGGCTCGGCTTTCCCAGGCTGGGCGCGAGCGGAGCCAGGGGAGTCTTGGCGCCTCCCGCCGGGCTGCCCTTGGCCTGGAAGAGCGAGTGCTCTGACTTGGACAGCGTCTTGGACATCAGCGGAGCTTCACGGCCCTTGGACCCCACCTTGCCTAAGCCTTTGGGCGCCTTGGCCATATCGTCACTCCACTCGGGCTCATAAAGCTGCAGCTTTTTCTCGGAGTCGGTGAGAAAAGAGAGGTTGGTGAGCGACTTCTGCTTGCGCAGGTTGGAGGCGGGCGGCCCGCCGGGGACACGGCTGTCCATGCTGCCGGACTTGAAGACCTTCAGCTCTGCCGCGCTGGCCTTAGCCATGCCGCCGCTGCCGCCCGGCGCCTTGGCGCGCTTGGGCAGCATGCCTTTGCCGTCCGCCGCCGCCGCCTTCCTGCCGGCGCCCCGCGGCTCGTCCGCGCCCTCGTCGCCGCCGCCGCTGCTCAGCTCCACCTCGGGCTGCACGCTCTTGACGCTGCTGCCCAGCATTCTGCCCGCGAGGAGCGCATGGACGATCCGCGCGTCTGCAGGCACGGGGGGAGGGGGCAGGGGGCGGGAGCACAGGAGGAGGAGGGGGAGAGAGGACGGAAGAAACCGAGGAAGAAAGGGGGAGGGAGCGAAGGAGGAAGGAGGGAGGCAAGCCGAGGGCGCAGGGGAAAGAAATGCGAGGAAGGAAGCCAGGAAAAAGGAAAGAGTAGGGAAGCCAGGAAGCCGGGGAGCGATAGGGCGGGGTCGGAGGGAAAGGGGCGGGGCGGCGGGGAAAATACAAATTAAAATGTAAAAATCAGTCAAAGGAAGGACGGAAGCCCCGCGGCTCCTCCGACGCCCAGCGGTGCTTCGGTGTCCGGATCCCAGCCCGCGGCTTGCCTGCCTGTCAGTCCCGTGGACACCGCACTGCCGGGCAGCACCCCCGCCGCACTCGGCCAGCCAGCCAGCCGGAGTAAAGGCTGCAGGCTGCGGCTGCGAGAGGACGAAGGAGGGAAGGGGAAGGCGGGGAGCGAACAGGAGGGGGGAGCGAGTGTGCGCACGGGGAGGGAGGTGGGGGAGAGTGTGTCTATTTCTGGCTCGGGAGGGGGAGGTATCTGCGAGCGGAGCTCCAGGGGCGGATGAGTGGCGGGGTAGGGGGGAGATGAAGGATCCGACCAGTTTTTCTCCCAGCTTTCCGCGCAGAGGCGGGGCGGGTTCTTGGATTCTCTGAGGGCACGGGTGACCCCCTGCCGTGTCCGGGAGAAAGGTCTGTTGAGGAGGTGTGGAGGTGCAGGTAAAAGAGAAGGAGAGAGGGCGGCTCAGAATTGGGGAGGGAGAGGGCCCGTGGGCCTCGGAGAGATGTCGGGAGAAGGATGGAGGAATGATATCCAGGGTGCTCGTTCTCCTCCCCCAACCCCAAACCATCTTTGGTTTTCCTCCAGGAAACTCCCAGTCCCTCCCTTTTTCAATCTCTGAGGCTCAAGGTTGCCCTCCTGAGCCCAGGAGGTAGGGTGATGGGGGTAGGACACGGGTGGCTTGGCGAGAAGGGGCCCAGGGTTGACTGGGGAGGGGGCTGAGGGCTTTGTAGGGGAAGGAGTAACTCTTGAAATCAAGAGACTGGGTTTCCCTTCCACTTAACCACATGACCTTGTCAAAGTCATTGAGCCCCTCTGGTTCTGTTTTCTTTTATAGTAGTTATAACACCAGCTTCACAGGTAGAAGATCTTTGGAACTGTAGAGGCCTGTGTGAAACCTAGGAAATCAACAGGAGGCTTTGCCCTGGGTTCCTGCCTGCCAGAGCTAAAGCTTAGCTGCAGAGTGCTTTCAAAAGATATTTTCCTAGCCTTTCTTCCTTCTCTCCTACCTGGGCCCAGGGACAGAGATGGGGTGGAGGGGGAACAAGAGCCAGAGGGAGTAGGCCAAAGTTTGCCTAGGACTGGACCTCAATAGAGGAGACACTGCCCATCCTCACATGGCCTCCCAAGTCAGGGCCAGGTTGCCTGAGCAAAAGGCTCTCAGGAGAGGTGAGGGAGAGGAGAAAGTGGAGGGGAATTCTCTGAAAGCAAAGCTTGCTCCAGGAGGGGTGGGCCCCAGATGGAGCCACACTCTAGGGATTGTACAGTCCATTCTGCCAGAATGTAACCATCAGATGATCTCCCCACCCTGAACCCAACCTCCATCTCTCTAGCTCCTTCCCTCCCTTTCCCCTAGAATCTGAAGAATTGTGTGAGTCTCATGGTTCACGCACTTTTGTAACACTAATCATCGCTTCCTGCCTGGTGTGAAATGTATTTGTGTCTCTGTCTGTCTCCCGCACCAGCACAGAACCTCTACTGGTGTAGAACCTTTTCACTAAGCACCTTGCATGGAGCAAGTGTTGCAACTGTGTTGGTTAAATGGATTTGGAGGCCTGAGCACTGTACACTGGGTCTGTACCCTGCATGACTCTTGGGTTCTCATGGTATCTCAGGACTATCTGCCTTCCAGATTGAGATACCATAAAATCTGCAAAGACAGGGATCGTAGCAGAAAGGCTAAGTGATACTGAGAATATAGAGTTCTAAAGCAGAGGGGTGTTTGGTAAGAAGCATGGACTCTTGGCTAAGTCTTGGAGACACAGAAAAAGATGGCGACTCTGTCCTGGAGGAACTCTGGACTCCTGTCTTTCCTGTCTGACGGGGAATACAAAATAGATAATACAAGACTTGGGAAAATAATAATCCTGTCCCTGTGAAAAAAGCAATGTCACACACATCAACACATTGATTTCAGGTAGACATGGTTGTATATGTTGTAATTACAGGAATAACAAGAGGAGTGGAGGACTGGAGTTGGGTGCAAAGGTTTACGACAGGATTCTGTACCATCTGCAACACACGATGCAGACTGGCTTCAGAGGCTTGTGTCTAGCATTAGGAAACTCAGGAGAGGAACCAGGGTTCGTGTTTCCAGATAGGAAATCACAAGCAGTGAAGAACTGGCTAAAGGCATGTGAGTGGTATCATGCCAGAACTTGGCCAAGGCACAGAAAGTGCCCAAAGGATTAGGCCAATCATGGGACTTTCTTTCTGGGTACACACGAAGTACCCATGCTTATGTCCAAACATGAGGTCTCAGGTCAGGCAAGGGATCAAGCCCCACCTTTGTTGCCAAATCTTTCAGTAAGTACGACCATGCCCTTCCTCCGCCATCCTGCAGGCTACTTGTAGTGAAGTCACAAGCTATCACTGCTACAGTCTTCATCCTTACTCATTGGTCATTCTCTAATTTACACAAGATGCCCCTAATTCAATCGCACGAGAACCATACCTTTCCTAAAAATAGCCATTTGAGAATCTGACACGCCTGTTCTCTGACTTGCCAGGTTATCGTTGCTCTTACTTGTTGTCTCGATATCCTCTTCTGCACGTACATTCATCTCTTCCTTAGCAGACAAAGGGAAATTCACTGGCTACCATCCTGGCCAAGAAAGCTTATTTTCACTGTGTCTATTTTCACTTTGACACATTCTACCCAGTGTATACTGCTGTGAGCAAAACCTGGTGCCCTCCCCCGAGTTTAATTTGGTCCCTTGTCTCTGACACCATGCCTATGAGTTAGTGCCTCTCAAATTCTTTAGAATTGCTGCAAACACGGTTCCACTTGTTGCTCTGTCCACTTGCACTTCCTTGTCACCTTATGCCCCCTCCCCAGGGCCTGATCTTCCTTCCTTCCTTCCTTCCTGGTTATCTTGCTCTCTTATTTGATCTGGTGTTTTGGCCTGGTCCCTTTCCCCTCTCTTTATTCCTCTGTACTTCGTCTCATGCTCTCGTGGGATATCCTACTCCCCAAATCCCAAGTCCTTTCGCTTCCTTCAATAAACAGCTCCTGAAACTCTGCTTCTTTTGAGAAGAGAAAAAAGTGTTGTGCATAAGAGAGGCCTCGTCCCTGTCATCTAAACCTAGTGCTCCACACTCTCTCCTGCATGAAATGTCACCTGTCAGTTTATAAAACTGAAGACACTTTCTATGCACACCCCATGAGTTAATCCAGGGCCAATCCCCTTGAGCACCAGTCTCTGTGCACTGTCATTCTTTAAAGGGCTTTCCATGGCCAGGTGCTGGTTCCTTCAAATGGCCACCTTGGCATCCAGGAAGTTTCTGACACTCCCTAATGTGACCTCTCCCTCTATCTGGCTCTTTTTTGATTCTTTTCACATCCCATGAGTTTCCCACTATCCTCTACTGCAGTGGGAGCGCTCTGTTGCCATGGCAACAGCCATTCCAGCATCAGTCGATAAAATCAATATGTGCAGAATGTTCCCTCGAGTGATTCCTAAAAAGCAAAGGACCTGCCCTGTCATAGTATCCCCAAACCCAGCCCTGAGCCCCATCCACTGGGCCATTTACCCCTTCTCTACCTTGCAAGAATGACAGGCTTCAAATTGTCCTCTGAAGAGAGATCCTACCATCAATAATCAATGAAGAGGCTACGTGATGAGGGAGAGGCCTGGCTGGGCAGGCAGTGGGTGCTGGTGATGTCAGTAACCAAGTTTCTAAAGGGGTGGAGAAAGAGGCTGGTTTGGAATCATGAAAGTCCCCAGTCCCCAGCACCCCAAAGACCAGCTCATCACCCCACTCCTCTCTTTCCAAAAGGCATTGGTAGTTTCTGGAATGGTGATAGGATGAGTGATTTGGCCAAATCTGTTGACAGATAAAGCAACTTGAAGAATGAAGACATAGGCATACAGCCAAGGAGACCCATGCTGTGTGATTTCACATTCTCACACCCCTGTAATTAGAAAAGGATATAACCCGGGTGTCTGTGGGGGGTCTGGAGAATCTGCCAGTTGGGACTATGTTAGGAGAACTGGGGGTCAGGGAGAGCCAAAGAGAGGAGAGGGCAGGATGGTAGGCTAGGCTGTCCCCACCTCATTGACCTTGAAAGGTGACCTTGGGGCCAGGTGTGGTGGCTCACGCCTGTAATCCAAGCACTTTGGGAGGCTGAGATGGGTGGATCATTTGAGGTCAGGAATTCGAGACCAGCCTAGCCCACGTGTTGAAATTCTGTCCCTACTAAAAATACAAAAATTAGCTGGGCGATAGTGGCACATGCCTGTAATCCCAGCTACCCGGGAGGAGAAGCGCTTGAGCCTGGGAGGCGGAGGTTGTGATGAGCTGAGATACTGCCACTGCACCACTTCAGTATGGGCAACAGAGTGGGACCCTCTCAGAAAGAGAGAGAGAGAAAGAGAGAAGAAAAGAGGGAAGGAAGGAAGGTAGGTGACCTTGAGAGAAGGAGAGATCTGAGGGAGGAAGAAGGGTGCATGTGAGTCCATACTTGGCTTCATCTAGGGCTAAGGGCAGAGCAGGGGAGGTTTTTCTTGATTTCTGGGACCACAGTCAGGATCTGGAGAGCAAGGGCTGGAAACCCAGTCACATGGCTCTTCAAGCCTAGCTCACTCACTCTGGACCAGGATGGAGCTGTCACTGCCCAACTGAGTGACAAGCATTTTCTATACATTTTCCCTGCTTAGACACCTACCATGAGGTCTCTTCATCCCCACCTCCCTAGCAGATGCCAACACCCCTGCCTTTGTGGAAAGCCCTCTAGCCCACTGCTCCCCACTTTTTTCTGTCCTTTTCTCCACCATGTCATTCCCTCATGTCATTCCACCTATCAGTAGGGACTTCTTGAGCACCCAAAATGCAGGCAAGGCCAGGCTAGGGCTGCAGAAATAGCTGATGCATGAGCGTGGTCCTGTCTGCATCTGGATGACCAGCTAATTTTCTCTGCGGTATCCTCCAGCACCTATGGTAGCCGGCACTGACTACTCATACCTTGCTCAGTGCCAGCTACGGTAGGTGCTGGAGGATACCACCGAGAAAAAACAGACCAAAATTCTTGTCCTCGTGAACTTATATTCTAATGCGTAAGAAAGACAAGAAATGAGAGAGAGAGATGTTAGTTACGAAAAAGTGCTAAGAAGAAAAAAGTAGGAAGGGGAATCTGAACTATTCAGGGATGGGGGTGAATGTTCCATATGGTGGCCCAAAAAAGCCTGCACTTAGAAGGTGAATATTTGTGTAAAGATCACAAGGAAGACAGGGAGCAATTGGGGAGCAAATGGATATCTGGGAGAAAAGATTTCCTCAGACAGAGGGAAGAGCCCACCAGGATCAAAGTCCCTGAGGGTGAGTGTGCCTGGTGTTTTCTTTCTTTACTTTTTTTTTTTTTTTTTGAGACAGGGTCCCACTCTCACCCTGTCACCCAGCCTGGAGTGCAGTGGTGCAATCACAGTGCACTGCAGCTTCGACCTCCTGGGCTATAGGTGCACACCACTATGCCTGGCTAATTTTTTTTATGTTTTGTAGAGGCGGAGTCTTGGTATGTTGCCCAGGCTGGTCTCATACTCCTGGGCTCAACTGATCCTCTGGCCTCAGCCTCCCACGATGTTGGGATTACAGGTATGAGCCACTGCACCTGGACATGTCTGCTGTTTTCAAAGGAAAACAAGGAGATGAATGAGCATGGCTGGAAAGGAAGGAAGGGAGAGGACAGTGGCAGGGGATGAGGTCAGAGAGGTAATGTGAGGCCAGGGCAGAGGGCCTTTTAGGACATTACGAGGGCTTGGCCGTTTACTCCCAGTGAGATGGGAACCTTGGCAGGTCGGGAGCAGAAAGTGACATGACCTGGCTTCCCTCTCAAAAAGGTCACTTTGGCTGCTGTGTGGGGAGCAAATTGCTGGGCTCAAGGGCAGATGCAGTTATAATCACCCAAGTGAGAGATGATGGTGGCTTGGAGCTGGGTGGTGACTGTCATGGTGGTGAGAAGTGGTCAGGCTCCAGATATATTTTGAAGCTGTTAGAATTTGCTATTGGCCAAATGTTGGTGTGTGGGAAAGAGAGGAACCAAGAATGTCCCCCAAGGATTTGGGCCTAGACAACTCTAAGATTGGAGTTAACCATTAGGCAATATGGGAAGGCTCCAGCTGGTTTTGGAGGCAGAATTAGAGTCCTCTCTTCTCCCTGGCCCTCTTGAAAGAGGCCAAATATACCTCCTCTAGGCTGCCTTCCCTGACTCTCCCACGCAGTTCACTGCGGCCACCTTCATCGCTTCCTAATGTCCAGGGCTGTCATTCCTCATTCACTCATTGGTGTTTTCCAAGGATTCATCTTCCGTTGAACTTTTTCTCAAAACCCATTCCAGCTCTATGCACATAGTGGGATCTCAAAAATATTTGGTGAATGACGATTGATTACATGAATGAATGCGTGACTCAGAACAGATGTGTAGGGAATTGTAAACAGCAGTGACCTCCTAATACCCCGTGGCAAGACACAGTGCAGCTGGCGTGTGGAATGGAAGCCAAGCTTCTGGGATGGTGGCCCAGCAGCAACTTTTCTCCCTTCCCTGCAGCCCTGGGCCAGAGTGAGGCCAGTGGACCCTCGCCTTGCTCCTTTGAAAGAAGCTCCAGTTCTTCAGAGGAATGACCTCGGGGCATTCAGGGCTGAGACCCTCTCCTGCCCCTAGATCTCCGCTCTGCCCAGAGGCATGGGGAGAGTTTCACTGCACCTCTGGGAGGCAGGGGGAAAATGGGCAAAGTCTCCTCAGAGCCCAGGGAGTAATCCCAGCTGGGACTTCAGCCCCATCCCCGACTCCCACTTGCAGAAAAAAAGGAGACGGTAGACACAGTGGTCCAATATGGATGCTCTGGGTGGCTCACACCTCCAGGGCCTCATCCAGGAAGGCTTCCTAGGTTTGTCCATTAGCCCACCCACTACCTTGGCTTTGCCAGGGCGTTGGTAGTTGAGACATGTCTGTGGGCACTGAAGGTCCCTGGCTCACCCTCTGTGGTCCCAGAAGACTCTCTGAGCTCAGCGGTTGGGGATTTTTCCTCTGGGCTACAGGTGTGTGGGCTCCGAAGAGAGATTTGCTGTCCTCCGGTCTATTGGGGAAAATGAGGCAGAGAAAACTAGAAGCTGGGAGTGGAGCCAGAGGTCATGGGCCTCAGTCTGCCCTCCGGCTCAACCATCTCAGGGGAGCTTCCAGAAGGGTGGAAATGCCAAGAAATTCTGAGCTACAACCCACATTCCTTGGAGCTCACAGCTGCCTGGACACATCTTCCCCGAATCTCAATGCCAACAGGGCAGGGGTAGAGCAGGGATGAGCCTGTCCATTGTGTGAAAGGTCAGGGGCAGAAATGAGGTCCCTTAGAAGGAAAACAAGTCACCTCTAGTCACACAAGTAAACAAGACCAGAGCCTGAAGCCCCATGTCCCCAGCTGGAGGCTGGTGCTCCCCAAGCTGGGATGGGGACAGGGCACAGGCCCTCCCTTCAGAGGCAGGGTTCTCAGGGCTGGGTATCTCTGGAGGGAGTGGAAACTGGTTGAAGGCTCCTGGGAGGGCCTGTTCTAGACCTGGGAGGGGAGGATAGGAGCTGGAATCCAAAAAACTGACCCATCCTTCAGCCAAGCGTTTCTCAACAGGAAAGTCAGGGGCTGGGGAGGGCTGACTCAGGGCTGGGCTATTGCTTCTCCCAAGTGCTCTGGCCCCCAGGCTAGAACACAGGACCTCTATTTCTCATGACTGCTTTCTCAGCAGGGGAGCCCTGGCAGTGCGCAACAAGGCACAGGGTTTCTCCTTCCTCTCCTGGGGGACTGAGGTGCAGGATCTCCAAGCATTAAGACCTTCCTTCTCCTTTTAAAACCAGAACTCCATGATCTGCAGGGAAGCATATCTCTGACCCTGATGACCTAGATAGCCTCCCAGGGAAAGACAGTCCCCTGCCCTCTGCTGTCTGGCTGCCTTAGAGGCCAGTGCTGGCCAACACGCAGTTCTCAAGCCCTTCCCCACTCTGGCTTCACCTGCTGGCAACCTTGCCCTCTAATGCTCTCCTCTAAATGCCCCTGGTCTTGGCCTGACCCCCAACCCTGCACCTTTGCTTTGCTCTGCCCTTTTCCTGAATGCCTTCTGTTACATGAATTCAAATCCAATTCTCCCTTCAAGGCCCAGCTTCAGGGCCACCTCCCCTAGGAGGCCTTCTCTGACTACCCCATCCCACACTGCTCTTTGCCTTTCCTACCCACTGATTATAGTCAGGGGCCATGTAGTCACATTCTGCCTACATATATCCCAGGAGATATCCTCTCTCGCCAGCTGAATTGTAAGTGCCCTACATAGGTTAGTTGGTAAGGGCTCGCTGATGCTTGCTGAACTGAAGGACAGGGGATCTTACAGTTACTAAGCATCTCCTATTGCCAGGGACCCTCTTAGACATGTAATGTTCATCATGTCATAAAACCCTATGAAGCAGGGGCTATCATTATCTTCATTTTACAGAGAAATACACTTGCCTCAAGACCACACAGCAAGCTGCTGGTGGAATCAGAATTTGAATACAGGTCTGTGTGTGTTCCACATCTTCATGCTATTACCATGCAGCTATTTCTAGAGACTTGCTTAATGTAATAACTGCATATGATTCCAAGACATATAGAACCCGAACAGCAGGAAAGTCTGGAATCCTGGCAGAGAAAGGGGGACTGGGTATTAGAAGGGGGAGTGAAGAATGGGAAGGAGGGTGCTGACTTCCTGCCTGTCCTGCTGAGGAGCTCCTGTAACCCAGTCACCGGCTGCACCTGAAGTCTGTATGGGTCTAGGACTGCAGTCACATTAAGACTGCCCCACAGCATCCTGGGAGTGAGAATGTGGTGCAGGAGAATCCTTTGGACAGAGCTGGTCATCTGTAGCTGTAACAGTTGCTTCATAGCTCAGCCCCATGACCCGTGTCCTGGGATCTTGGTTATTTTCAGTGGACCTGACAGTTCCAACAAGTCAGGACCTTCTGAGGACTTTCCTAATCTCAAGTCTTGGGGGTTCTGAGTCGTCTTTTTGATTGCTATGTGACCTTAAAAGAAGGTCTGCAGCTGGTCTTATAAGAAATTGGGCGGGGGTAGGGGCTAGAGAATCTCTACTCCCTCTGCTCAGGGGCTTCTAGTAGGGCGAGGCGGGAGAACATCTAATCTAGAGTACCCTGTCTGAAACTGTACTCATTTCAAATCAGATCCCTGTGCTCCTCAGGCTAATAAAGAGCCCAGGATAAGAAGTCCAGATGTTTCCCACATGTGCTTTTCCTGTATGTTGCCATGGCAACTGTCCCATACACACCACTGGGGTGGATATTGCACATTGGGCCCCAGCAGAGCGCTGCACCACCCAGGTACATTGCCCTTAGACCATGACCCACCCCGATCAGTTGTCATGGCAACTGCAGGCCTGTGAGGGAGAACTCCAGGAAGGCAAAGGAAGGAGAGGGTAGGGTGTGTGACTGTGCCCATGTTTTAGTTGGGGACAAGCAAACTGCTGGTGTGAGCATGTGTCCTTCAGGATGGGCAAACCTTGTCCTGTCCATGAAGAATTTGTTGTTTTAAGGTCATTAAATCACAACACTAAGAGGGACCTTAGAAATAACCTTACTCTGTAATAAATCCTCCTAATTCACTGTGGGCCACACAAACCCAAAAGCCTGATGAGGAACAGCACAAGGCCCAACCCGTGGTTATCTTATCAACAGAGTGATGACATCACCATCCTAGAACAGAACTTCTTAATCTATGTCCACAGACTGGATTCAGGGGTCCCCAGTACCAGCTATCAAACATCAGCCAAATACTGTGAATATGTCCATTTATCTGGGGGGACATATTGTAATAACAGTCAAATTCTTAAAGAGATTCTTGACTCCAGAAAACTAAAGACAACTGCAAAAGTAATGAGAAACTTTTACCCAACTTATTCTGAACCAGCTGGGACAGATGGTTTAAAGAAACCTGGCCTTACTACCCTGGAGAGAAAGATATTCCCATTTTGTGGCTGCACTCATTTTCTCAGTTGGGACCTCTGTGCTTTATTAGAGTTTTTGTTAGGTTTTTGAATGAGGCATTAAACTTAACAGAGGAATGCCATGGACTCACATTTCAATGAAATTTTAATAGAATAATCACTGGCAATTACTTGGCATATAAAAATTGCTCTGCAAATGTTGAGTATTCGTTGGTGTGATGGGTGGGAGTTCCAGTGCCATGATGAGAACATCGTCTTTCACAGGGCCCGATGTCTTTACAAGGGGCTTGCCACCTCTGTGCTCCCTTCTGCCTGCATGCAACCTCTAATTCTTTGGCAGGAAGGATGCAGTGAGCTCATGAGGTCAGCTCCTGCCCCTGGACTGTGCCAGTGTTTATATGAATCGCGGGCTGCTCTACTTCCACTTCTACTGGGGCTGAGCTCTCCTTCTGCCAGGAAGTTCTCTTATGTATCCAACCTCAATCATTCATAACACAGAACACTCTCATTTCCTTCTCCTGGAAGGATTTTCTTGAGAGAAGGGACAACTGAGCATTTCTCTGCTCTCCCCTCCCTGGGCTCATCTGGTCTGGCGTGGATGACCCCACACTTGCTGACCCTTCCTAGGTTCTGGCCTTTAATTATCTTCAGCTCTTTCTGAAGCCTGGGACTCCCACCACCCAGGAAGGCAGGTTTTTTATTCCTTCCGCCCTTTTAAAGGATGAATATTGTGGCTGGGGTAATTCTCAGCACTTAATCTCCCTGGCTATTGTGTCTGTGTCACCTCACTCTCTTCAACTCCCTCTCCCCAGAGCTCCTTCTGTGTAAGCCTGCCCACAGCCTTATAGTGGGGAGGGAAGTCTCTCAGCAGGGGACCCTAATCCTCTTACAAAGGGGTTTGGGGGGGCATGGGATGCTGTGTTCCAGTTTCTGCCCATTCAGTAGTGCTGGAAGGAAAGACTTCAGCCTTGGCCGAGACTGGCGTGGAGCCAGCACTTCTTGAGATAAAGCCCCCTCTGCAGGCTCTCTGTCTGCCCTGGGACTTCCCAGGGAGACCATAGTTCAGAGTTATAAGGAGGGCTGGCCAATCTTTGCCCAGGCATGGGGCAAAGACCTGAGGAGCCAGATCTTCAGAGCTGCACTTGAGATGAGGATTACCTGGATTGGCCAGAGAAGTAGGGAGCAGCAGTGGCGGAGGTTTAGCAAATAGTTCCACCTCTCATGGCTAAAATCTGTAGCTGCTCCACAGCTCCCTGGATAATGACCTCTGAAGTTGTTTGGAATGGTCTGATCTGGAAAGATTCCTGTCAATCAGGCCACCTCTCCTTAAGTGTCCTTTTTTCCCAGGACCTTTCCATGGGTCATAGACACATGGAGAACTAAACAAGGGCTGGGATTTCCTAGGAGGAACTAAAGCAGATCAGTGTAGGTTTGGAGAGTTGAATCTCTAAAAATCTACTAGGAGGCTGCCAAGTCCAGGACAGACAGGTATTGGGTATAGGGGGTAATTCTCTAGGAAAACCACAGGGGGAAGTTTATCACCTTCCTCATCTATTTAATACTCAGGGTGAAGGGGGGTGGCCTACACACTGCTATTGCTTGTAGTCCCAGGATTGGCATGAGGCCAGAGCTCTGCTCCTGCTCTTTAGGGTGCGAGACATATTCCAGAGCTGGAGCTTCTCTAGGGCCATTGGATAGATCATGTACAGCTGCAACAGGTTGTACACTGCACAGCTTTAGGCTACATCATAAAAGGCCCAAAAGGGCAGAAGTCATTGCCTATTTTTTTGTCTACATATGTATTCCACGCTTCTACAGTAGCACCTGGAACATAGTAAGTGCTTTATAAAAAATGGCAAATGGATATGAATTTCCTCCAGAGTTGGGCAATACAGAGGCCCTGGTTTTCTCAGTGAAGCAGTAAGAAACAGGGAAGCTGAGTCTTGCCAATCCTACGTACTGTATTTGGAGCACTCATAGTTGCAAAAACCATGTAGAATCACTCACACACCTTTTAGAGTGGGAGGACCTGGATCCAGGTAGCCATGGGGAAAAGGGGCTCCAAGCTGACCAGCTTCTGCCATTCTTGCCACTCCATTGAAATGGCTAACATTGGGTCAAATCCACTGTCCAGAGACAAATCCCCTTCCCAGCCAAATACTGTCTTGAAAACTCAATCTCCCCTCTCCCCCTAGATTCCTCTAAAGAAATAGCATCCAGATCCCTGCAGTTTCTTTTTTGAGATGGAGTCTCACTCTTATTGTCCGGGCTGGAGTGCAATGGCGCGAACTTGGCTAACTGCAACCTCTGCCTCCTGGGTTCAAGCGATTCCCCTGTGTCAGCCTCCTGAGTAGCTGGGATTACAGGCATGCGCCACCATGCCTGGCTAATTTTGTATTTTTAGTAGAGACAGGGTTTCTCCATGTTGGTCAGGCTGGTCTCAAACTCCTGTTCTCAGGTGATCTGCCCGCCTCAGCCTCTCAAAGTATTAGGATTACAGATGTGAGCCACCACACCTGGCAACGCCTGCAATTTCTATTTCAAATCCCTCCAGCAGGTACCTTGGACGACTTCACTTCTCTGGCCTCTGTCTTAATGGCCCCTCCCAAAACCAGGCTGGTTATCCCACTGCCTCTCCTGGCCTCCCTGGGAGAATTCCCAGACTTGGGTCATCTTCCCCTCCAGTGAGGTCATGGCACGTACCGTTAAGAGCATGACCTCTGAAGACCAGCTGCATGGGTTCAAATCCTGGCTAGACCACCTTAGGCAAGCCACTTAACCTGTCTGTCCCACTTTCCTCCTCTGCAAAGTGAGTGTGATAATAACAATAGCACTTGCCTCAATAACAGACAACACCAAACACGTATTGAGCAGTTCTTATGTACCAGGCATTCTTCTAAGCACGTTACCTATACCCATGTGTTTAATCTTCACAAAACCCTATGAGAAAAGTGCTGTTATCATCCCCGATGGCAACCAAGGAAACAGAGGCACAGAGAGATTAAATAAGTTGCCCAAGGCTGCACAGCTGGCAAATGAGGAAGCTGCGATGCAAGGCAAGTAGGGAGTTAGGTTCCGAACCTAATGCAGTTGTTAGAAGGACTAAAGGTGCCTATGACGCTGCCTGGTTCACAGTAAGCCATAGTAAGTGTCAGCTGTTGCTACCAGTGCTATTATGACTTCTCGTTCCAGGTCCTAGATCGCTGCTTTGTTTATCCATCAGGGTCTCTAGAGACCCTGGCACTCCCGAGCCGCCTCTGCCTCACAACAGCACCAACCTGCTCAAGCTCTGAGAACATGGCTAATATCATCTGCTCCTGAACTTGTTCCACTTTCTAGTCAATTGTCTGCATGTCTTCTCTCCACGGATGGCTAGGACATAAGGCTCATCTTGGCCTGGAGGTCCCCAGAGGGCAAAGAACACAGCGATGTGAACTCAGCATGAAATGACATAGGTTTGGAGTGACAGGGATGCCAGTGGCATCCTGGGATCTGCTCAGATTGAGGGAGAGGTGAGCAGGGACTGTGGTTCACTGATCCCATTTCCTTCCTCATTGCTTGGCAGAAGCTAAGGAGGACTGAGTTGAGTTCGGACAGTGTGCAACTGAGTGAGTACTGGAGGCAGATGGGAAAGCAGGCAGTAAGAGAAAATTGTGACCTTTTGACAAGCCTAGGATGGAATCCTGGCACAGCCTCCTAGCTGGATGTCCTCAGACAGGTTTTTTTTGTTTTCTGTTTGTTTGTTTGTTTGTTTGTTTGACGGAGTCTTGCTCTGTCACTAGGCTGGAGTGCAGTGGTACAATCTAGGCTTGCCGCAACCTCTGCCTCCTGGGTTCAAGCAACTCTTCTGCCAAGTAGCTGGGACCACAGGCACCCGCCACCATCTAATTATTGTATTTTTAGTAGAGACAGGGTTTCACCATGTTGGTCAGGATGGTCTCGATCTCTTGACCTTGTGATCAACCTGCGTCAGTCTCCCAAAGCGCTGGGATTAAAGGCGTGAGCCACAGTGCCCGGCCCTCAGACAGGTTTTATATAACCTCTCTGAGCCTAAGTTTCCTATCGATAACTCGGAGTAATAATAACACCTTCAAAGGATTGTATAAGGTATTCATGAAAAATTTTATATAAAGCACTTGGCACTATGCCCTGCACATAGTAGGTATTCAATAAATGATAGTCATTATTACCATTTATTTCCTTTTAGTGATTAAGGAGTCAGAAAGCGGTGGTCCTGGTTTCAGTTCACATGCTAACTTCCCATGCAGTCCTGAGCAAGTCACTTCTCTTCTCTGAGTCTCGTTTCTCCTCATTGAAAATGAGGCCAAATTTGGGAGATCTATAAAGTTTGTTAGAGCTTTGACTTCCTGTGTTCTTTGATGCAAGTCATTTGTAGTCCAGGAATACTTGGATTTGGTTTGAAACCCCCGGAACAAACTCCTCTCCCAGAAAGTAGTTACCATTCCTTGCTCCTGCCCTGGGCACACTGGCTTTGCAAGTTTTCTTAGAATGAAGACCCTATCCCTGCTCTAGTTCAAATCCACAAGCCATGGAAAACGTCACTGTGGCTTAAAGGTGGAGCCAGCTCAACAAGGGAGAAGAAGGAGGAAGAAAAGAAAAACAGCCCTAGTATGAAACCAAACTGCCAAGCTCCACACTGCCCTACCCATTCTCTATATTTATCAACCCTCGTGTGAGGAGGCAGGGAGGAGGCTCTGGCTTGTTCCCGATGACACATGTTATGATGAGAAAAAGATCCCTTCATTATGGGTCCACTTAGTGCTCATTCAAACATGCCGCAAAGTGGAAGTCATTAAGGGATCTGCATAAACCTTGGGGCAACCTTTCCCAGCCCTCTTGCACACAGCCTCATGTGTGGGCACGCGGTAATGTCAGCCTTGGCTCCTCTTGGCTGTCCAAATTAAGATCTGATGGTGGTCTGTGCCCTACCTGGTGCTGATGCGACCAGTGGGAGAGTGAGCAAAGGGACTGCACTGGGCTCTCACCCACAGAATCAGGTGGGCCAGGGAGGGTCAGGGCACATGTACAAATACCAGTGGGTGGGGCATTTCCACACTTGCCCCAGGGCAGAGGCAGAAGGAGCAGCTGCTGTTGGATGGCCTTCAGGACATATGAAGAACATCCCCAACACCCAGGTTGGAGGCAAGTCATCATGGGAAGTTCTCCTCCTGCTACATAAAGATTAGAAAGCCTTGCTTGGACTCTATGCCCAGAGTCCAGGCAGATTAAGTAAGAAAGTGGTACAAGAAAGCTCTTTGGCCTTCTCCTGCTGCCCTCAAAGACTCTGCACTACCCCCAACCAGCCCATTCAGTGAGCTTGGAGGCCAGAGAGAAGCATATTGGGAAAGGAGCAGAGAAAGACTAGTTGGTCTTTCTCAGGTGGTAGAGAAGAAACAGGCCCATAGGGGATAAATTTTAGAGCTCTACAACCACTTACTTTGGATTCCTTATTCATTCAATTCACTCCTTCATGAAACCCTGATCACCAGGCACTATCCTAGGTGATGGGGAGCAAGATGAGTCCATGGTCAGAAAGGGAAGATACATGAGCTTCAGAAAAAGTCCCCAAACCCCAGCCATCTACAAACTGATATGGAAATAGCATGATCAATAACTGTGAAATAATTATGCTGGATTCTATGAACGATATAAATACATGATGAGTACTCTCCAAAGCACCCAATTCTCCTTCCATAAAATGGGATAATAAGCTCAGTGCCCTCCTCATGCTGTGGGGCCTGGCGAGGGAGGCAGGACTGACTGGCTGCCTTGTCAACTCCTCTGGGGGCAGGTCACTGGGCATAGCTTCTGGGATCCCAACAAATTCTCTAGATAAGTCTCACTGGAGTGAATCCCTGGGCTGTGAATGCCTTGAACGCAGGTCAAAGTCTTATTTGTCCTTTACCCCAGTGTCAGGCACAGTGTCTGGCACAAGGCAAACACTCACTGATGGTTTGTAGATTGAATGAAAGAATACATGAATGAATGAGTCATGTCACACCTCAAGTGACTTGGGGAGTGGGAGGGCAAGGCATAAAATGAAACCCTTCAGTTGTCTCCTCTCTTCTTCTCTTCTCTGTCTTCTTCAAGCTCAGAAGAGCGCAGGCTCTTCCACAAGACAGGCAAATCCCAAATCTCTCTCCCCATCCAACCCATCAAAGAGCTCAGTGTATCCTCGGCAGAGATGGGTCACCATGACAACTAGCTAGCGCAGGAGCAGAGGCAGTGCTGTGAACCCTGCTCCCCTTCCCTAGGAGCCTTGGAGGAAGCCAGTGTTTCTCACTTTTCTGGTAAAGCCCTCCTCCAAAGGTTCCCTGACACTCTGTTCCCCCCAGAGGAACCCAACTGTGATCCAGCAGACACTTTCACATCTAACTAGTGAGGGTGGGCTTCCAGCTGACAAGCCTGGGGGATTCCTAATGCTAGTCTGCAGCAGACGTTAAAAGTAAAAGTCCTCTCATCAACTCATTGGATAATAATCGTGAGTGAGCTCTGAGTTAGGTGCACGGAGATCATTAGCCTCTAACAATGTGGCATCCACATGAGGAAGCCATTACGCTAACAAAACTGCAAATGTAAAAATAGAGCTCCACATAGTTTCCTGGTTACCACATTCTAATTCTGATGACTTTTCAGTGCCAGAGAAATTTGGTTTCCTTTTGTCCCCTGCCATGCCCTGGTTCCCCTGCATGTATACTTATTGTGGGAGGAGATGGCTTACTTGCAAACGTCCAATCCTGAACCCATAACCCTCCCCCACAAGGCGTGTCATGGAAGAATGAGGGTTGCTGCTCCGTTTTTAGGGTTGCAGGAGCTCCAAGGTCACAGCTATAGACCAGGCCTAGAAAGGGCTCAAAAGGTCCCAGCTTCCAGACCAGAAGGGATATCCGGCCACCTGCCCAGCAGGGGACACAGAAGACAGAAGCAGTACACTGTCCTGTCCAGTGATCTCAGGGGCAGGCTGTGTTCTAAGCCCCAGCTTTGCCCGCAGGAGCAGGGCACTGAGACAAAGCTGGGAGACAAATCCTCTGCACAATCTCAGGTTTGTGAAAAGCAAATTCATTGCTTTGTTGGGGCAAGTTTCCCTTTGTCTGGGAAGTAAAGGATAGACCCGGTTTCCTGCAGTGTGCAGCCTCGTGTACCTGTGGTGTGAATCACAGCCATCCTCTAGATACTTCTTTAATGTTGTAAGAAAATCAACACGCATCCCTAAGAGCTGCTGAGTTTCAAATATGACGCACTTAGGGCCTCACCTATGGTACCCAATACACTCACTCATTCATGCATCACTCATTGATTCAGAGACACTGAGCACCTGAGGATGTACCTGGGACACTCAGTGCCTCTGCCCTTATGGAATATTGCTGTATTTGAGATTTAGGGATCTTCTTGTTGAATCTTACATTCCTGAGGCTCAGGTGGTGTCTTGTGACTACAGGGTGACACAGGGAAGGGTACATGTGTGGGAGCGGCCTGTTAAAAGTGGCCTTGGGAGGGAAAGCATTGTCAGGCAGATAGCCAGATGGCTCTGCCCTGCCTCCCTAATTACAGCACCTTCATTTTCAACCTGGGCATCACTCAGAACCTGGCTCTCACTCCCAGCTTGTTACCTTTGTGTCATGACTTCACACATGGCACACACGTGCAGTGACTTCCACAGCCTGAGCATCAGATAAACATGGCACCCCCTGGCCACTTCCCTATGCTGCCCTTGAAGGGCTCCTGGGTTTGATGGACCAACCCTGGGTTGAGTCAAGCATGAAGAAAAAGCGCAATTCACAAGTTGATGTCTCCTTGTCAAGAGATGGACCCATCCAACCTAGGTCACTTTTTCTTCCCTGTGGGCAGTGAGGAGAGTTCGAGCCCAGTGGCCTCCTACCAGTAGGAGGAAGTCTCCCCCAGAGCACTTACCCATGCAGGAGAAGCTCTCCTCAGTCTCGTTGAGGGGCTCAGGGTAGCCATCAAGGGCCCAGCTGCCCTGGGGGAGGGGGCCAGCTTCCTGGTCAGTTTGCAACCTGTGGGGCCAAGAAAGGGTAGTCACTCATGGTAGAGGGTTCCTGGTCTCTAAGCCCCTCCACAGGGCTAAGAAAACCCTCTTAGAACTTGGTTCTTCTCTGATAGTGCCCTGCACCACTCAGGACCAGACCCTCCCTGATGGGTGTGTGCACATGTCTGTACTTCAGCAGGCAACAGGCCTTCTGTGCAAAGCTGGGCCAGGCAGGAAGCCCCAGAGGACATTGGGATGCCTGATGCTTATCACCCCTGAACAATCTACAACCTACCCATTTACCAGGAACATTATCACTTACAGGGCAGAGGGATACCATAGCAACTCCAGGCCTTGGGTCCTTTGTCCTGCCATGACCCTTGCCCTCAGGATGACCATGTATGTACAGCCATGTACATATACACAGGGAAGAGCTCTCGCTGAAGCTGAAGTCACTGATTCCGGGTAGCTCAGGGAGCACATCGGCTTTGGGCTGGTCGGTCAGGAAAGGAGGAGGAGTAGGCTCAGCTGCAATCACACTGACTCCCAGGAGGACAAGTCTCTTGCTGGGCCAGTTGTGGTAGCGGGAAGGAAGGGTGAGGTCTCTGGGCACCAGCTCCCAAGTGCACACAGACCTCTTGAGCACAACCTCAACCGTACAGTTGCTCCCAGGAACAAAGGCTGTGGGAGTTTTCATTATAGGCAATTACCCTAGGCTCTGGGAGCTGGCCCGCCCACCCATCCGCCTGCTGTCTCTAGCTAAATGGAGCCTTTGGCAGCTTGGCAGGAGGGGGAGGGGAGGGCCGTGCAGGCAGGAGGGGAAACTGAAGGGCTGGGCCATGGAACCCTGAGAGTCTCCAGTGCCACTGAGATTTGTCTTTCTCTCCCTCCAGTTTTCACTTTTTTCAGTGCCTAGATGGCTGGGACTCTGGGTTCAATTCTGCCATTAATTCACTGTATAATCTGGAGTAGATCTCTTCTCTCTGGGTCTGGCTTCCATCATGGGGTGAAGAGATATCCCCCAAGGCTGGGATCAGTTTTACAGTGGAGGGTTGTGAGGTGTTTGCTGCTTCTGCTCAGCTTTTTCTAAGCTATTTAGGCAGTGTTGAGTTCTTTTGTATCTCAGGCCCCTGGGGTGAATGCTGAGGATAGGGCAGGGTGGGGTGTCATTAGAGAAAGCGGGAGACCTCATCCTGGCCTGTGGGGTTGCTTGGTATGATGGGGACAATCACCATGTACTACTGTCTCTCTCTTTTTTTGAGACAGGGTCTCACTATGTCACTGAGGCTGAAGTGCAATGGTGTGATCAAGGTTCACTACAGCTTTGACTTCCTGAGCTCAAGTGATCCTCCCACCTCAGCCTCCCAAGTAGCTGGGACTACAGGCTCAAACCACCACACTGATTTTCATATTTTTTATAGAGATGGGGTTTTGTCATCTTGTCCAGGCTGATCTCGAACTCCTGAGCTCAAGAGATCTACCCACCTTGGCCTCCCAAAGTGCTGGAATTGCAGTTGTGAGCCACTGCACGAGGCTTGTATTGTTAATTAAATGTCTGCCCAGGTACACTAGTGCCAAGGGGACAAAGAAAGAAAGACTGGGGTTGGCTGCTTTCTTGGAAGAAATTAGAATGGACCTGGGATTTTGAAATAGGGGATGAAACATATTGGTGAGAAAGTAACAGAATATTCTACTGGGAAGAGGGATATACAATGGGAAGAGTTGACATACAATGTGTCAACTGTTTTATTGATTAACATCATATATGTGGGCCAGGCACGGTGGCTCACGCCTGTAATCCCAGCACTTCGGGAGGCCAAGGCAGGTGGATCACAAGGTCAGGAGATGGAGATCATCCTGGCCAACATAGTGAAACCCCATCTCTACTAAAATACAAAAATTAGTTGGATGTGGTGGCATGCGCCTGTAGTCCCAGTTACTCAGGAGGCTGAGGCAGGAAAATTGCTTGAACCTGGGAAATGGAGGTTGCAGTGAGCCAAGATTGCACCACTGCACTCCAGCCTGGCACCTGGCAACAGAGCAAGACTCTGTCTCAAAAAAAAAAAAAAATTATATATGTAAAGAGCTAAGCACAGTGTCTGGCCTAGAGCATGTATGCAATAACCAGCGTTAAAAATAGGAACAGGCAGCCAGGCACAGTGGCTCATTTCTGCAATCCCAGTACTTGGGGCTGGGGGCCAAGGCGGGCATATCACTTGAGGTCAGGAGTTTGAGACCAGCCTGGGAAACATGGTGAAAACCTGCTTCTACTGAAAAGACAAAAATTAGCCAGGCTTGGTGGCAGAGCCTGTAATCTCAGCTACTCGGGAGGCTGAGGCAGGAGAATCGCTTGAACCAGGGAGGTGGAGGTTGCAGGGAGCTGAGATCACACCACTGCACTCCAGCCTGGACAATAGAGTGAGACTCCATTTCAAAATAAAAGAAAAATACGAATAGGCCAGGGTGGTGGCTCACACCTGCTAATCCCAGAGCTTTGGAAGGCCAAGGCAGAAGGATAATTTGAGTCCAAAAGTTTGAGGTTACACTGAGCTATGACTGTGCTGCTGCACCCCAGCCTGGGGGACAAAGCAAGACTCTGTCGCCAATAAATAAATTTTAAAAAATTAAAAAAGGAATAGTCATGATTATTGCTGCCACTAGTATGATACAAGAGCAGGTGAGGTTGCATCAGTTATATAGGCCAGAAACTCCAATGGCAGAAACACGGAGTAAGGCAGGCTTTATCTCTAACCTCACTTGACTCTGTATGTTTATCCACACCGGCCTCCACCTCCCCAAACATGGCTAGGCCTCCATGTCCGCCCTCGGTTCTCAGCCTGAATGGACTGCACTGTGTATGCCAGAAGTCAGGCAGAGATGGAACCAGAGAAGAAAATTGCAGTGGTGACACCGGTAAGCCTATGCTCCTGACATCATTAACCATACTTCCAACTGAAGTTCAACCCAAGGCCTACCCAATACAGGAAGAGGAGAATTGTTGGGGGTTAGGGAGGTGGTGGTGGAGGGTGCACTTGGTAGCTGGGAAAAGTCAGCAAGGGCTGTGGTGAAGCTGCTGTGGCTCTTTTCTAGGATAGCAGAGAGGGATAAGGTTGAGGATGTGATGGAATTAGATGTGTGAGACCAGGGTCTCCTGAGAGTAGATGGGGCATTTCACCTTCTCTGGGTCCGAAGGGAGGTGGTGGATGAGAGGAGATAAGCTTCACTGGGAAGGCCACACCCAGGCCCTTGAAAAGAGAGGGCTGCGGAGGATGGGAGGGGAAAAGATGGCTGCCAGATTCGTTTCCTGGAGATGACCAGGCTGGAGATGGGGAGGGAAGCAGGTGACCTCTGCTTCTGCATTCCACTGGGCTTTGCAGGACAAAGTGCTGGGGCGGGTGGTGGGGCGGGAGGAGAGATTTCCACGAAAACAGGATGTTTGTGGATTCTAGGGAGCAGATGGCACCTCCTTGGCTATGAAGCTTAGAAGGGTGGCCCAGCCTGGCCCTTGGCAGAGCGGCCATGGCAGCAGCTCTAGGCCCTGCAGCCTGTGCTGGGTGCCCGCCCGTTGGCCTGCAGCATCTCAGAGTGTCCTTGGTCCTAATCTCACCCTCACTTGTGCCATGACCCTCTCTCTAACCCTAATCCAGAGCCTGAAAGGGACAGGGTCTAGGAGGTAGGGTGGTGTGACACATTTCCATTTCTGTTTAAAATGCAAACATGCAATAAATGTTTGCTGAATGAAGGAAACATGGTTCTGTTTAAGTTGCATTAAAGTATTTGGAGGAAGAATTCTGACCTCTTTGCAAAATGTCAGGTTCTGAATATACCAGGGGACTTGTAAGGTAGATAATGTAAAATCTTAAACAATTTAATGCCTAGACACTTTTTCCCAAAGAATGAATTCAAAATGAAGGGAATCAGGTAGGAGAAGAAAGTCAAAGAATCACCAGGGAAACATTTTACTAATTGGAAAAAGGCCATTCAAAGGCAGGCCTGCCCTGCATTTCTGCTTCTTGAGTCTCTCATCAGCTTCAGAATCTAACTGAAGAAAGTCACAAGGGACAGAAGTGAATTGCTCCTTAGGAAAAGAAGCATCGGTGCGCTTTGCGGGCAGTACAGTCAGGCAGAAGATATGCTTTGAGAGCCAGGGGCCACCCCGGTAAGAGCTCCCTTGGCTGTGGAGTCAGCTAGAATTCTTGTAATAACAGGGAGTTCACTGCCTTCCAGTCAATTTGTAATCCTCTCTAGTTTTTGGAAAGTTCTTCCTCTTGAGCCTTAAATCTGTCTTGAACTAACTTCTGACCACCACGGTGCTGAGTCAGGTCTTTGGAGCTGCACCAAGTAAATCTACTTCATCTTACAACATGACAGCCCTTCCAATATTTGAAAACAGTTCTCAGACCCTCTCTAAGCCTTCCCTTTCCAAAGCAAACTTCTTCAGTTCCTTTCATCATCCTATAACACCTTTTTTGGATCCCCCAGTAACACGTCAGTCTTGCTCTATATGTGTTTTTGTGTGTCAATGTCCTTTTAAAATGCGGTGTTCATAACTGCATGTAACACTCTAATTGAAGCCTGAACACATGCAGATTGTAGTGGGACTAGTCACTTCCTTGTCCTGAACTCCAAATACCTATTCCTGTAATATAAGATGGCATTCAATTTCTCAGAGATCAAGATACACAAGTTGCCTTCTATCGAAGGTTAAAGCTCCTAGTGCTTCCCTACTCCCATCTCCAGCCGCTCTGATGCCTCAGAGGTCCCTGTTATGTAGGGGATTCTGTACAAGCTTTTCTACACCCAAAATATAAGTGAGAGATTCTCCTTCCATTAGCATAGGGGAAAAATATAGAAAGTTAGTTTAGCCAGGAAGATGCTTAATTTGCATTTGGACATTTCTAAACTATAAAATAATTAATAATTAAAATGTAGTGTACTTAATGAGGTCATTTTAGTAGACTTATATTTTTACTTAAAAAAGAACATAGTTGACTATGTGTTTTTCTATGCAATCAATTTGCTGTGTCTGAGAAAAGCTGGAGATACTAGCTTGCTGACCATCTTGTGAATACTGGCCTGGCCACCTCCACCCACAATGATGGCAACACCTATCTATGTGTTTAAGAAGCCTTACTAAGTCCTGATATGCCAGGCACATAGGCAGATATGCACAAGGCACTATAGTAAGTGCCTACCTACCTACCTACAAGGCACATACCTACCATGAACTGAAGGAGCAGTGCCCAAGCCATTAGAGTTGGTCTAACTCACAGTGCTGGCAAATGTCCCACATTTACTTGGGTGAGACTGATGCTACCTATGTATCTAGGTACTTTCACTTCTCTGACACCCCAATCTGTAAATTGTTTCATTATGTTCCAGAGAGCAAAAATGGACATTTTAAGGTACCCTCCTTGTGAGCCTCTTTTTGTGTGGATTCCCCAGAGTCAAGAAAGACCAGAGCGTGGGTTAGGGACCCTTTTATGGTCCCAATCCCATCTCAGCTCTCCAAGCCCCCAACTCTGTAGGCCTCCACCTACCTCACTTCTTGTTCTATCCCCTGGGGCCCTCCGGTCTTTACCAGCCACTGATCATCAGGGCCCCTGTCCTCTTCAGGCTTGCGCCTTGGTCGCAGCATGGCTCTTCCTCCTTCCCTCCCTGCCTGCTCCCCAGCTCACCTGTACTGGAAGGGGGCCACCGTGGCTGTGACTGGCTGACTCTGCTGATGGACCGAGGAGAAGCTAATGGCCCCTGGAGCAGGAGAGGGGCGTTTGCCCTGCACTGGGCTGCAGACTGGAGAGGAAGCCCATGAAGCTGCACCCTCATCAGGCTCCAAAGACCTGGAGGTCCCAGAACTTTTGTAGTTTATATCTCTTTGGTCTTTTCCTGGGCAACTTGGAGGCTTCCGACCTTCCAGAGCCCCTGGTATGTGTGTTTCTCCGTGAAAGCTCATCCGAGAAGGGCTCCTGCCCCGGGTCTGGCAGATGGGAAGCCCTTCCTGGGCTTTCTTCTTCTTTCCCTGGGTGCCTTGTCTCTCACCAAGTCTTCTGGATCCAGCCCGGCTGGAGAGGGCTGCTTTTGGCATTGTCCTGGGACTACTCCATGGGGAACTGGAAGGACCTTCCCCATCCTCAGCAGACTCCCTCACTGCCCCAACAGCCTTGGGAGAGCCTCTCCCCCGGGAGGCCCTAGGAGAGGAGTTTCTAGAATGACCTGCACCCTTTCCCAGTCTTGGGGAGGCCGCTCTCTGTGGGCTCAGGGCCAGGCCCGCCTGGCGCGGCCGCAGCTGGGGAGAAGCACCCGGTGTAGGAATCCTGGTCTGGGAAGAAGCACGAGGCACAGGGATGGAGGAGGTGTAGTGAAGGCGGCTGGTGGGATTCACATTGGCCATCCCATTCATTGTCCGAAAGGCTGGAAGGGTGGGCTACTGTCCTGCAGGGAGAGGGGACAAAAAAATGCCGTCAGGCACATCCCCCCAAGCTTCCATCCCTAAGTGCAGAAAGAGGATGTTGGGATCTGTGAGGAGGCTCGAGCACGCAGGCTGGGCACTGGCACTCCTGGTTCGCATTGTGACTGGGTCACTGGCTACCCGTTGAACTCTGGGCAAATCCCTTTCCCTCTCTGCTCTTAAAAGCTGTTACGAGGTTCATCTGCAAGCACATATGGGAAAGTGCTTTGTGAATCGCCATGTGCTGTACAAATGGGCTTCATTTAACTTTCTTTGACTTTGTTCCTGTTCACTGGTCCGGGACAGACTCTCCTTCTCACAGCCCCTCCCTCTCGCGTCTCTCCTGGTACCCCGAGTCTAGAATGTCCTCCACACTAAACAAGCTCCTCATGCTCTCAGCCTCTCCCCTGCATGTTCCTTCCATTCATCACTACAGCTGACCCCTGGCTCTCCTTACAGCACCCTCTCCAGTGGAGTGCAACCTTCCTCCACATGCTGTTGGGGCCCAAGGGTGGGAGAGCTAATCACAATCCCCCAAATCATAAACTTGTAAACTGGCAAATGCCACCCCTTGAGGCTGCTGCCATTCCCTGGTCCCTCCCTACTAACCCCACCCCCATAGTCACTGGGCATTTGGCACTTGGCTCACAGCCTTCCTCTCTAGCCCATTCCCTACCCACCTCCTACCCTGGCAAAACTGAGCTCTGCTACCTCTGCCACCCTCGTCTAAAAGGGACCAAGTGTCCCACCTTTGGTTCAGGGCAGCTCCCTATGTAGCCCCTGTCAACAGCGCTTGATCCCTTCTCTTCCAGACCTTGACTCATTCATTATCCCCTTTCTTTCCTGAATCTTCAACCCTTCCCCCTTCACCAGCTTCCCCTCCTCACCATGTTAATTAATGAATTAATCACTTCCATTTCAAAGGGAATTTAAAGCAGTTTACAAAGATACATATGATCAATTCCAGATAGATTAAAGAGTTAAAGGTTAAAAAGTGAAGCCATAAAATAATTTTTAGAACACATGCATGAACATTTCCATAATTTTGTTGTGGGAGAGGCCTTTCTAAGTACCACATCAAAGGCAGAAATCATAAAGTAAAACACTGATAGACATGAGTGTATAAAAATTAAAATCTCTGTATGGGCAAAAAACCTTCTCAAAAGGTTCAAGACATCAATAAACTATAAAAAGTCCAGGCACAGTGGCACATATCTGCAATCCCAGCACTTTGGGAGGCCGAGGTGGGCGGATCACTTGAGGTCAGGAGATTGAGACCATCCTGACCAACATGGTGAAATCCTGTCTCTACTAAAAATACAAAAATTAGATGGGCGCGGTGGCAGGCGCCTGTAGTTCCAGCTACTCAGGAGCCTAAGTCAGGGGAATCACTTGAACCTGGGAGGCGGAGTTTGCAGTGAGCTGAGATCGTGCCACTGCACTCCAGCCTGGTGACAGAGGGAGATTCCGTCTCAAATAAATAAATAAATAAACTATAAAAATACTTGCAACAAGTATGAAAAACAAGGAATACCTTTACATATAGGGAGCTTTAGCAAATCAATATTTAAAAACAAACACCCCATAGAATAAAGGGCAGGCAGGGCACAGTGGCTCACACCAATAATCCTAGCACTTTGGGAGGCCAAGAGGGGAGGATCACTTGAGTCCAGGAGTTCGACACCAGTCTGGGCAACATGCTGAAACCTCATCTCTATAAAAGATAAAAAATAAATAAACTTGGCTGGGTGTGGTAGTGTGTGCCTGTAGTCCCAGCTACTCAGGAGGCTGAGGCGGGAGGACTGCTTGAGCCTGGAAGGCGGAGGTTGCAGTGAGCCGAGGTCGTGCCACTGCACTCCAACCCAGGCAACAGAGTGAGTCCCTGTGAACAACAAAACTGCAAAAGAATGAATACAATGGGCCAAAACAGAACAAAAATCAAAGTCCTTATTAGAAATTGAAGAGATGCAAATTAAATAAGTTATCATTTGCTGCTATAAAATTTACTATATCATAGAAAATGAAAATGTCCAGTGTTGGTAAGAGTATATGGCCATGAGGATGGGTGCGGGGGCTTACACCTGTAATCCCAGCACTTCGGGAGGCTGAGGCGGGAGGATCACCTGAGGTCAGGAGTTCAAGACCAGCCTGGCCAATATGGTGAAACCCCATCTCTACTTAAAATACAAAAAAAAAAAAAAAAAAGCTGGGCGTGTTGGCACATGCCTGTAGTTCCAGCTACTTGGGAGGCTGAGGTAGGAGAATCGCTTGGGAGGCAGAGGTTGCAGTGTGCCGAGATTTCACCACTGCGCCCCAACCTGAATGACAGAGCAAGACTCTGTCTCAAAACAAACAAACAAACAAAAAAGGATATGGCCCTCATACACTGCTGTGGGAACAATGCCAAATCTAAAAATGTGTGCTAGAAAGATGATTACAGATGGGAACAAAGATTTATATACAATGAAAAGAGTTAGTTTGACTCTCAAAGAGTGTATTGGCATTGGATGAAGAAAAAGAAAAGACAAAGGACATTTTGGATAGAGAAAAGACCCCCAAAGCATGGTTGGTTCCCTTGAGATCCCTGGGATTCCCCCTTTCATATTATGGAGAAAGCTGTAAGCAACTGCATGGAATTATTTATAGCTGTTGCTGACCTTTCCCAGACCTTTGACTCTGTGGTCTGGGACCAATTACAGCCTAAGCTATAAGAAGTCAGTGTAGACCCTTGAGCATTGATGGATTTCTAAAACTTCAGTTTGAAGTGACCATGAGAGTCAGGGCTTATTGGATTGCTCTGCAATAAATGAAATAAGTTCCACAAGAAATTATTCCACAAAGGAAGTGCTATGACCCCCTTATCCTTTTCTCTAATTTGTACTTTAATGACTTGATACCATTATTTGATGAGCTAAAGCAACCCTCATCCAGCAGAAGGACGGCAGAGCCACGTGTGCCCAGGGAACTACAAGCAGCTCACCTCTGCTTCTCCAGTGGCTGCCCATGGCCTCTTGAGATGCACGAGGTTGGCTGTAACGGCCCTCATCTCCTGGACCTCAGTGTTAGACAAAAATGTGTCTGAGAAGCAGGGCAATCTATGTCTCTTTCATTTTATTTGTTCTTGACACATGGCCCATGCTGGAGAGCAGTGGAGCAATACCAGCTCACTGCAGTCTCAATCTCCCAGGCTCAAGTGATCCTCCCACCACAGTCTCTTGAGTAGCTGAAACTATAAGTACACATGCCACCACACTGGGCTAATTTTTCTATTTTATTTTTAGTAGAGACGAGGTCTTGCTATGTTTCCCTGGCTGGTCTCAAACTCCTGAGCTCAAGCAATCCTCCTTCCTCCTTGGTTTCCCAACGTGCTGGGATTACAGGATGAGCCACGGTGCCTGACTTATGTCTCTTAAACAAGGGTCTGTTCAAGCCAAAGAGCTTGGCTGTCAGTGCCAATCAGCCTTTGTGATAACTTTGCAATGTGTCTGGGGAGTCTCAAGGGCAGAAGTTTGGGGTAGAGCTGGAGGTGCAAGCAAGGAGAGTGTTTCTTTCTTATGGGAGAGAGAGAGAGAAAGAGAGAGAGAGAGAGAGAGAGTGAGAGAGTGAGAAAGAGAGAGAGAGACTGGGAAATCCTCTAAGATCCCCTACCTCCAAAGATGCTTTCTTTGCTCTTTCTTCTTCTAAGTGCCCGGGTCTGAAATTTCGCTTAACCTTAATGAACAAGAGGAGGGTTCATTGCTCTTTAGTTCCTTGATCCTGGGTATCCTAGTCCTCCATCCTGGGTATCCTAGTCCTCAATAAATTACATGAAGGAATTAGTACTCTCTGTTCCAAAAGAACATTGCACTTACAAAAGGATTAATGGCAGGATCTCTTTGTTCAACCACACACCTTGGCTGGGCACTTTCCATGTGCCAGGTGCTGTGGCAATTGTGATGGCTGAGACCCAAGTTCTGCTCTCTAGGAGCTAGCAATCTGGTGGGGAAGAAACACATGAACACTCATGATGAGTAACATGTGCAGTGTGTGCATCAAGAGAGACAAAAGAGGCTGGGCGCGGTGGCTCACGCCTGTAATCCCAGCACTTTGGGAGGCTGAGGCGGGCGGATCACCTGAGGTCAGGAATTCGAGACCAGCCTGACCAACATGGAGAAACCCTGTCTCTACTGAAAATACAAAATAAGACAGGCATGGTGGCACTTGCCTGTAATCCTAGCTACTCAGGAGGCTGAGGCAGGAGAGTCACTTGAACCAGGGAGGTGGAGGTTGCGGTGAGCTGAGACTGCGCCATTGCACTCTCAGCCTAGGCAATAAGAGTGAAACTCTGTCTCAAAAAAAAAAGAGAGAGAGAGAAAACAGAGTGCCATGGGGATTTAGATGTCATGTCTGTCAGGGAGGCAGGATCTGGGGCGGCTTTTAGGAAAAGCAATGGGGTTGGTAGTTGGTGGTTTGAGGTATGGGAAGTAGTGGATTTGATGGTGGAACTCCTCATGCCCCTGGGTCTATCCATCAGTGCCCCAGTACAGATCCCTACTCTTTAAAGAGCTCTGTGGTACAGTAGTTAGAAAATAAACTCTGGAGCCAGAATGCCTGGCTCCAAAGCTTGGCTCTGTCATTTGCTGGTGATGTGACCTAAGGCAAATTGCAGAAACTCTGAGTTCTCTCCTTTTTAAAATGAGATTGAGCTGGGCACAGTGGCTCACGCCTGTAATCCCAGCACTTTGGTAGGCTGAAGCCAGTGGATCACAAGATTAAGAGTTTGAGACCAGCCTGACCAACATGGTGAAACCCTATCTTTACTAAAAATACAAAAATTAGCCGGGCGTCGTGGTGCACGCCTGTATTCCCAGCTACTCAGGAGGCTGAGGCAGGAGGATTGCTTAAACCCAGGAGGCAGAGGTTGCAGTGAGCCAAGATCAAATGAGAGAGTGTAAAGACAAGGCATCTAGCATGGTGACTGGCACATAGGAAGTGCTCAAGAAATGGCAGAAATTGGCCAGGTGTGGTGGCTCATGCTTGTAATCCCAGCACTTTGGGAGGCCGAGGCGGGTGGATCTCAAGGTTAGGGATTCAAGACCAGCCTGGCCAAGATGGTGAAACCCCAGTCTCAACTAAAACTGCAAAAATTAGCCAGGTGCAGTAGCAGGCTCTAATGCCTATAATCCCAGCTACTTGGGAAGCTGAGACAGAAGAATCACTTGAACCCAGGCGGCCAAAGTTGCAGTGAGCAGAGATCACATCACTGCACTCCAGCCTAGGCATCTGAGTGAGATTCTGTCAAAAGAAAAAGAGAGAGAGAGAGAGGGAGGGAGGGAGGGAAATTATGTTAAGGAGAACGGCTCTCCCTCCTCCCAAAGGAAAGTTGCTAAATTCAAACACAGAATGGGACAGTCTGCTGGACGGCAGGTGAGTTGAGAGGCTGGTGGCTTCCCAGGCAAAGTGAGACAGCCCCTGCCCCTGAAAACTATGTATCAGCCACACCCAACACACTTTTCTCACTCCTCCCTTTCCAGTCTACATCCCAACTGTCTGATCTCTAATCCTCACCCTGGTACTTTATTTTTAAATCAAACACTTTTTAGCTGCATTTGCTGACTGCCTGTCAGGCACTGTTCTAAGTGCTTTGCCTGTATTAACTTGAAATTGTTCCAAAGTTTGTGCTTTTATTATCATCCCCACTTCAGAGGCAAGGACACTGAAGCACAGAGAGGCTAAGGAACGTTCTCAAGATCACACAGCTAGTGAATGGCACAGTCAAGATTAGACCAAACAGTCTAGCTGCAGAGATCGTGCTTCTCACCCTACAGCCTAAATCCAGGCTTCAGCCCTGACTCCTTTCCACCCCAATCTTCCAGCCTTTCCGCTTCATTCCAGCGCCAGGCCCCGCCCCATCAGGACAAATGGAGGCTACCTGGCCATTAAAAGCTCTGCAAACCCCAGAGCAAGGACGTATTTTGGGCCTGTAAATATTTCATTCTGGCTCAGAGGGCGGCGAGAGCCTAAGCACCAGCTCTCTCAGATCTGCGAGGGCCAGGGGCGGGGCGAGGGGAAGGGAAGGCGAGCACCAGTATTCGGCGGCGGTCCCTCCCTCCCGGGTCTGGAGAGCTCGCCAGTCACAAGTTCCCGGCCCCGCTCTCCACCGCCCTTTCTGCCCTTGAGGCTCCCGCAGCAGCTGCCGGGGTAGGCGGGGCGCGCGGGGCGGCGGCCGTGGTGCTGATAGGACAGCTCCTCCTGCAGTGGCCCTGTTAAAGGGGCCGCGATTGCGTTTGGGAATGCACTGAATATGCCCATTTCCAAAAGGTCTGACCATTTTAACCAGAGCATCTAGGGGTTGGATATGCCAAAAAAAAAAAAAAGAGGACAAGAAAAATGTTCATAGTAAAGGACTGGAGTAGCTCTGAACTCAAGCACTGAGGTACAGACACTGCGCAGCGCAGCACAGAGTGTTGGCTAAAAACAGAGTCTTGGAGCCAGAACCATCCCTCTCCCCCCAGCCCCATCTTCCCACCCCCACCCAGCCCCCTCAGCTCCCTGTACAAATCTGGGTACTGCTGTTTCCTGCTTTGTGGTCCTGAGCAAATTACTTAACCTCCTTAGCCCGTTTCCTCCTCTGTGAAATGAGAATGATAACAGTATCTACCTCAAAGCGTTGTTATAAAGACTAAGTGAATTATTAATAATATTATTAATTATTATTATTATTAAGTCTTGCTCTGTAGCCCGGGCTGGAGTGCAGTGGCACAATCTCAGCTCACTACAACCTCTGCCTCCTGGGTGCAAGCGATTCTCGTGCCTCAGCCTCTCATGCAGCTGGGATTACAGGCGTGCCCTCCCATGCCCAGCTAATTTTTGTACTTTTAGTAGAGACAGGGTTTTGCCATGTGGGCCAGGCTGGTCTTGAACTTCTGACTTCAGGTGATCCACCCACCTCAACCTCCCAAAGTGCTGGGATTACAGGTGTGAGCCACCACACCTAGCCATTAGTATCTTTTGTCAGCCATTCCAGTCAGAATAGCACAAACATTGTCACCAGAATGTTTCACCTTTAACCTAAATTTTTGTTTTCTTATTTGAGTACAAATAGGACAGCCAATTCATATGGGGTTGGTGGCAGGTGTGGGAGGAGAGGGTAACTAAATTACACAGCAGGACAAGTTTCCAAAATAAATACATTTAAGACCGTAGCATGGGCTAATTAAGAAAGATGGGGAGATCCCTTTTCATGGAGGTCCTTCTGAAGTTGAGGCACTCCTGACTATATGAAGATGACTTAGGTGCAAGCTGTTCAGAGACAGGAAGTGGACAGAATGACTGCTTGAATCCAGGACCCACAGACAGAATCCCTGGACCACACACAGGCCTTTTGGCAAGCTTTCTTACAACATCTGACACATACCCTCTCTCTGCCCAGGAAATCCTGGTTAGTTCCTCCCAGGACCAAATCTCAACCTGGGCTTCACCTCAGGCAAGAGAGAAGTGTGTCCTGTGGTGTCACTCCAAAGATATGACTTGTACTGCTGCAGCCCTCAGACCATACACACAAAGCAACACTCACTCACACACACAGATATACACGCACTCACTCACACCCGCCCACACAAGCACACTCACACACCGAGACACAAGATACACACTGCCCTACTCCAAATGCTGTGTCCCCTCCAAAATTCCTAAGTTGAAACCTAATCTCCAATGCAATAGTACTAAGAGGTGGGCCTTTGGGAGGAGATTAGGTCATGAGGGCTCTACCTTTGTGAATGGGTTAAGTCCTTGGATAAAAGAAACTTGGAGGAACCTGTCTGCCCCTTTCTCCCAATGTGTGAGGACACACAGAGGTCACCATTTGTGGGGAACGGGCTTTCACCAGACACCAAATCTGCTGGCACCTTGATCTTGGAATTCCATCCTCCAGAACTGTGAGCAATACATTTCTGATGTTTAATTTTAATTCTTATTTTTTTAGAGATGGGGTCGCAGTTCTGTCACCCAGGCCGGAGTGCAGCGGCACTATCACGGCTCACTACATCCTCAGCCTCCTGGGCCCAAGCGATCCCTCCCACTTCAGCCTGCTGAAGAGCTGGGACTACAGGCATGTGCCACCATGCCTGATAATTTTGTTTTTTAACTGTATTGACCAGGCTGGTCTCCATCTCCTGGGCTCAAGTAATCCTCCTGCCTCAGCCTCCTAAAGTACTGGGATTATAGGCATGAGCCACCACTCCTGGCCTTCTGTTGTTTATAAATTGTCCAGTCTAAAGTATTTTGTTATAGCAACCTGAATGGACTAAGATACACAGATTCACACACACACACACACACACACACACACACACATTCTGACATACAGAGATCGACGACATATGCACACACAATCTACAAATACGTATACACACTGATACACACAGATACATTCACAGAGACACACAGATGCATGCTCACTGACACAAACACACACTCACTTGCACCACACACAATTATACATGCAACTCACACTCACGCTCCTTCTTAAACACACAAACACACACAGCTCCAGCTTCCACACACAGCTCCCACCTGTCCTCCCTGTCCCTTGCTGTCCCTCCCCTTTGGCCCATTTTCCACCCAGCCCAGGGTGAGGAGGTGCTCTTTGTGCCCCCATCCTCGCTCATCTCAGAGGCTCCAGGCCTCCAGCAGTGTGCTCACAGGCTTCCCCAGAAAAATGAGCCCCAACACCCCTGCTGTGGGCATACAACTTCCAATATTTGTGGGTTACAGACCTTCTCCAGCTCACACGTGGAGCTAGGGGTAAGGGTGTAAAGGCAAATCAGAATATCCCTATGCTTAAGAGGAAGTAACTTGTCCCAACTCAACCGCTGAGTTACAGGAGAGCCTGGGGTGACTCCCCAACTCCAGGGCTCTTACCCCACACCACAGGGTCTCCTCTCTGCATAAGGCCCCAGTGTTTCCAGTCTGGGCATTGCGAGGAGGTCCCAGGGCTGGGGACAGGACTGCAACAGTCATTTACTAAGTGTTTATCCTTCTTGTCCAGCCTCTAATCTCTGCCAGCTCTCAGGACAGAAATGAAGGAAGAGCTGATATGTGGGTGTGGGGAGGCCATAGTAGAAGGATCTGGAGCCCATTCTCCCTCCCCAAGCTCTTGCCTGTAGACCCTCTCTTCAGGCTCCAGCAAACCAGCTGGGGGCCATTCAGCCGGGCCTGATCCTTGGCAGAGAATGCAATCACCCCAATCTGTGTCAAGAGAAAGACAAGGATGGGCAGCCAGTGGTGGTGTCCCATCAGAGTGGGCATGGGCAGAGTGGGCAGAGCCTTGGCAGGAAGCAGGGGAAGCTGAGGTCTGCTGGCTGGGACTTGGCCGGGGAAGGGGTGGGGCTCAGTACCCCCAGCGCCCGCCTGGCTGGCTCCTGGCTCTGAATGGGGATTTGAATTGTCCACAAGCCGTGAGAGTTATCATTTCCCTCCCCATGGCCACCCCTAGAGCCCAGGACTCTGCCAACACCTCCAGAAGTGTCCTTATTCTTAGACTCTGCCATGGTCTCTTCTATGGCCAGATGGCAATGTGTTCTTACAGAGGAAAGATGGGGCTGGCTGTGTTACTTTCATGTAGCTTTCTGTCATTTATAGTTAAGTGATCAAGCAATAGCCAAGATCTCACCTCTTCCTCCAAGCCCAGCCCAGCCATTCCCCAGGAGAGGCTTCTGAACACCGTACTGCCTAGACTTGGCATTCCCAGAATAAGTCCACCACCCCAGCCTGTGTCTAGAGAAGGACAAATGCTCTTCCCGACAGTGTGTCCTGCCCCTGTGCCTGTCGACAGAGGTAGGACATGGAGATCTCAAACACACCAGTGCAGAAGAGATGTTCACTGCATTCCTCCAGCACCTCCCTCAGAGTCTCTCATCCCATCTCCCTAGGCCGGAAGGTCTTCCAAGTGTCTCACCTTCACCCTTCCTGCTAATAATCGCAGTTCACTTCCTGGTTCTCCGTTCTAGGGGCTTGTTTCTCACAACCCCTGGCCTCTGAGAGAGAAGCAGATTTTGAGCTTCAGGGAGGGAACCCAGAGCTGCCCAGTTGAAAAATGCCATCAGCATATTGGCATTTTTCACTGATTTGGTCCATGTGAATGGCTCCACTTTCAGTATCCTCAGTTCCTTTTCAATTAGCCAAGATAAATGATTGAGTGCTAATGAAAATCAGTGGTTTAAAACTGTCCCACAAATCCCAGGGGGCTGGAGGCCTCTGTTATAAATACTTCCCAGGAAGTTGAACTGGCATGGGAAGCAGGTGCAGACAGCTTCCTTCACCCTGAGCAGAGAAGGTGCTTTCCCTTCTCTCTGCTCCTTCCTCTGTTCCAGGATACACAGGGCCCAGCTCCAAACACCCCAACAATTGGCATGCTCCCCTGCAATGCAGATCAAAGCTTAGAGTTCTAAGCCACAAGGGTATAAGTGTTTAGGTCCTTGGGGAGGTGCCCTGAAGACAGTCTCTGTTCCATCGAGGTGTCCTTCTCTCCCTCCCCGCTCCCCGTCTCCCCATCTCCATATATATACTTTCCTCCAGGCCAGAGTTACTAGAAGTCTGGCTTCCCAAACAATAGTTTAGATTCCAGATGGACACTGGAGCTGCTGAATCCGGGAGGAGCAGAGGTAAGCAGAGCCTTGGGGCTGGGGGAGCTCAGTGCAGACACAGAAACTTGAGCCTGTGAAGACCCCCAGGCAGCTAGCCAGACGACCGCGTCTCCCACCAGGCCTGTCAGCTCCATCTTTCTCACACTTATTTTATTATTGTTTTTCTCCCCCATCTTAAAACTTCCAGCATTTCTACATGAATGGGTTTTCCAGCCAGGCAGATGGAGGTAGTATCACTCAACAAATCCCACACACACTTCCAGGGCCACTGGTCTGGGGCAAGGGACGAAGGTTCCTTGGTGCCGGGGCAGGAGAGATCTTGGAAATTTTGGACTGTTCCTAAAGCCGTCCAGCCCAGAGGCCCAGACCACTTCGCAGTGTGTGGGCTGGTTCCCTGCCTGGAACAGCAGAGCCTGGCATTTAGAGAGGGCTGGACCTGGAATCTGACTTCCAACCTGCTAGTGGAACTATGTTGTGAGGTGCAGACCAGACTTCTTGCCAAGTGAAGGCAGCACCAAGCTGGCTACACTAGCAATAAGATCTTCCTTCCCCCAAGCAGCTCAGAATGTGTGAGGGGCAGGGTTGGGGGACCAGAAACTTGAGCTGGGATCTGGTAGCAGGCCCAGCAGTCACGTGCAGCCCAGGATCAGAACACCGGACGGGATTCCAGCGCCAAGCATCCTCCAAGTTACTCAGTCCCTAGTCCTTAGCTTTGCCATCGGAAGAGTGGGGCAAGCAATTCCAGCACTAGAGGTAATTCCCATCCCGTTGCGCTCTCTCGTTCCATCGGTTGCTTATGTGTTTCTGTTCTCCACCAAAGCTGAGTTCCCCTGTCTTGCTGGCTCCAGCAGCTTCCCTCAGAGCCAAACTAAAACTATGCTTCAACCCCATTCCTGCCAGCACAGAGCTGCCAAGCCAGGGTGACTCCCGCTCTCAGCAGCAGCACATTCGTGTGGTAGTCACGCACAGAGGGAGAGGACAGGCCTGGCCGCTGCCCAAGGCTGCAGCGCCAGGCTGCAGGAGAGAAACCCTCCTTCCCCAGCTGACCCCAATCTCAGTAAAAAGATCCCATGAGCTGTGAGGCTCCAGAGTGTAGCTGCCCAAGGCCCGGCATCCTGCCAGACACCAGGAGCCTGACAGGTGAGCTTAAGGGAGACTCCTATCAGCAGAGTGGAAAGCGCCCCCTCTCCTTCCCTGTCATGCTGGGCAGACCCAGGAGAGCAACTGCCTCTGTTCTGCCTGCACTCGGGGCCTCACTAACCTGGAAGTCCCCGCACATCTCTGAACAGGGTCACCTCTGCCTGGAAGGGCTGATCAGGAGGTCAGACCGGGGCTGCCCAACAAGCAGGGCCACAGCAAGAGGGGCATCTGAGGTGGAGCCCACTGGCGTTTGTAGACTTGGATCAGAAACTCACAGGCCATGCAGACCAATACCACTTATCAGCTTTCATCCCCATACTGAACGACAGTATTCATTTTTATTTTTAAGATGAAGTCTTCCTCTTGTCCCTCAGGCTGGAGTGCAATGTTGGGATCTTGGCTCACTGCAACCTCTGCCTCCCAGGTTCAAGCAATTCCCTGTCTCAGCCTCCCAAGTAGCTGGGATCACAGGTGCCCACCACCATGCCTGGCTAATTTTTGTATTTTTAGTAGAGATGAGATTTCACCATGTTGGCCAGGCTGGTCTTGAACACCTGACCTCAGGTGATCCACCCACCTGGGCCTCTCAAAGTGCTGGGATTACAGGTGTGAGCCACCACACCTGGCCAGTATTGACTTTTTATAAGTTTTGTGGGGATACTGTTTAGAGTCCAGTTCTACTTATAAGCTGTACAGTTTTGGGAAAGTTACTTAACCTCTCTAAGCTTTGGTTGGTTCATCTGAAAAACAAGAGTACCTATATCACTGAGTTGCTGTAGAGGTTAAGAAAAAAATAATGTGTAGAAAACATAGTAGCACATGGTAAGTCCTTAAAAAATGGTAGTTCTTATTACTTATAAAAATAACATATGCATTAGAAAAAACTCAGAAAATCTCAAAAATTATCTATCACCTATAAGGTTATTACCCTACTAACTCAACTGTTAGCATTTGTAGGTGTTTTGGGTTCTTCCAGGGTTTTTACTGTTCATCTCACACACACAGACACACACACACACATTATCATTATACTCTATATTTTATATCTTTTCACTATGTATTATGCATTTTTACTTTTCATTTTAAAGCCTTCAGGCCAGGTGCAGTGGCTAACCCCTCTAATCCCAGCACTTTGGGAGGCTGAGGTGGCAGATCACTTGAGCTCAGGAGTTTGAGACCACCCTGGCCAACATGGTGAAATCCTGTCTCTGCTAAAAATACAAAATTAGCTGGGCATGGTGGTGCGTGCCTGTAATCCCAGCTACTCAGGAGGCTGAGGTGGGAGAATTGCTTGAACCTGGGAAGCAGAGGTTGCAGTGAGCTGAGATCATGCCACTGTATTCCAGCCTGAGAGACAGAGCGACACTCCATCTCAAAATAATAATAATAATAAAGTCTTCAAAAATTATTAAAAACATGCTTATTAGTAGGTAGTAAACTATTATGTGAATGCATTATACAGAAATTATTTGGCCAGGCATGGCAACTCACACTTGTAATCCCAGCACTTTGGAATGCTAAGGTGGGCAGGTTTACTTGATTTACTTGAGGTCAGGAGTTCAAGACCAGCCTGGCCAACACAGTGAAACCCCATCTGTACAAAAATACAAAAATTAGCTGGGCATTGTGGCAGATGCCTGTAGTCTCAGCTGCTCGGGAGGCTGAGGCAGAAGAATCGCTTGAATCCGGGAGGCAGAGGTTGCAGTGAGCTGAGATCCCACCACTGCACCCCAGTTAGGGTGACACAGGGAGACTCTGTCTCAAAAAAGAAAAAATTATTTCACCACTTTACCACCACTGGTCATTGTTGTTTCCAGTTTTCCACTATTTTGTATAACAGTGTGATAAACATCCAAAGTAGTTTTGCTTGGGACTTAGATTATTTCTTCAGGCTGCATTCTTTGAAGGAGAATTACTGGGTCCAAGAGGAGAATCTTATAAAGATTCTTGGTTACAAATTGCAGATTGCTTGTCAGAAGATTAACTAAGTTGTTCTTCCTCCATTGGTGTCTAAGGGTATTTGACTCATTCCATCTGTCTTAGCAATTAGTATCTTGCATCTAAACGGTCTTGTTCAGCAGGGCGGGTGTAGCCTTTGCTGGAGGCCTGGCCCCCCATTTAGCCACACATACCAAGAGCTTGAAGCATGTTCTTGAATAGTCAGGCCAAGTAGAGGAGCAAAGCTGGAGAAAATGTGGGAGGGGTGGCCCCACAGCCAGCAGATTTGTTCTGTTCTCCCTGCCCATCGAACACAGATAATAACAGTGAACTGCTCTACTTTGGGGATTTAAGTTAGAGGTTAGAAAAAACTTTCTGTCCATGAAGAGCACTAAATACTGGGACTCAGGTCTTTCTAGTCCTTCTGTTTGGAGTTTGGAGGGGCAAAAATGCTCTTCTGCCTGTAAAGTTCAAGGCCAGGTGCATGGAGAGGATGAGAAGATGAGCGGTGGCCTTAGGAGAGCCTCACAGTTCACATGGCACTAGTGAGGGAAGGGCCAGCAAAATGGCATGGTTGGGTGAGGAGATTGAGTGGCTATAAGTGTCAGATACTGGCCCGGGGACAGGTCTTTCATGCACTCTCTACCTTGAACAATAAAGACAGACCAGGTAGCCCTGTTTTGCCCATAGAACAGATTTTGTAATGTGCAAGTCCTGCCTTCACAAGGGTCCTGGTTGATCCCTGGCCACATGTCCAGAAAGGTAGTGCCTAGATGCTCTGACCTGCTCCGGCTGTCTCACCTTTCTTTTCAGTGCCTCCCCTTTCTAAGACCTCACCTAACTTCCCCTTTCTAGGTGGACCGTAGCTACCTGGTGAATATATGTCAGGCCTTCAGAGGCTGTGAACGAAAGAGCCAGGGTCCCCCTGTGAACATAAGCCCAGGTACCTGGAACTCTAACACGGTCTGGACTTCTTTCCCACTTCCTCTTTCCCTCTTTTTCCCTGCAGCCTTCCTCCTGGCAAAGTGGAAGGGATGCAGAGGCTGCTGAGGTCAACCCCAGCCTGGAGATGGACAGAGCAGGGATCCCACAGGGCTCACACATCCCCACAGTGCTTGGGCAGGAGATTGTGTGGCCCCAAATCTTATTTATAATATCTCCCATTCCCCCTCTGCTTAGGCCTCCCCTAGATGCAGCTGGCCAGGCATGGCCCAGTTCAGATGCACCCACACCTATGGCTTATTGGAAAATATTCTCCATTACCTTACTCATGCAACTATTGAAAAATCCTCCCTCATTTGGGCTGCCTTCCTGAACTGACCCACAGAAAGGCAATCATGTGGCCCATTCCCATCTGTCTAAACAAAAAATGCCTGTGGCTCTCATTCTTGCCCCTCACATGAATGCCCTTATGCCAGAGTCTATATCCCCACACACAGACAGACTGTCAGTCTCATGACTTGTTATCTCATGAGGTCTGGGTTCAGGCCATTTGTGACACCCTCTGGGGAATCCTGAGAGTGAGCAAATTATTGCTGGCAAAACTGCACAAATGTCCTAAAATAAAGGGTCTCATCACCTCCTACTACCACCTAACTTTTTTTTCTCTCTTTTGGCAATACTTGTTGTCATGGAGATTCTAACACAATGGGGCAGGTAGGAAGCCAGTTGCTAGGCAACGAGATGCTGGAGGTACAGGATTGGCTGTCAAGGTCTAAAGGAGCAGAGAGGATAGAGAGGGAAGATGGAAAGTAGAGAAACACCCTGGGGGCAAGACAAAGCATGGGAGAGAAGCAGAAGACAGGACCGGGGGAAGAGAAAAAAAAAACAAAAGCCAGAAGAGAAAACAAGCAACCTCCCTGGTGCTGGGTCATCATTTGTGTATGTGCTAGGATGCCCTCAGTAAAAACAACAAAGCAAAACAAATATACACTAATATATTTTCATAGCTGTGTTTATATTGTAGCAAGATGAATAAAAATTTAGACAAAAAGAAGTTGTTAAATGTCAGGGCAGGAAAATTCTACCAGAAGATACTCTGTACAGTGGAAAGAGCATGGGCTTCAGCGTCAAAAACTTGGTTTGGAATCTTCACTCCACCCCTTCCTTGATGTGTGACCCAGTCAAGTGGCATGACTTCTTTGAGCTTCGGTTTTCTTTTTTCCTTTTTTTTTTTTTTTTGAGACAGAGTCTTGCTCTGTCACCCAGGCTGGAGTGCAATGGCACAATCTCAACTCACTGCAACCTCTGTCTCCCAGATTCAAGTAATTCTCCTGCCTCAGGCCCCCAAGTAGCTGGGATTATAGGTATGCATTACCATGCCCGACCAATTTTTGTATTTTTAGTAGAGACGGTTTTACCATGTTGACCAGGGTGGTCTCGAACTCCTGACCTCAAGTAATCTACCCGCCTCAGCCTTCCAAAGTCCTGGGATTACAGGCATGAGCTACTGTGCACCCAGCCAATGAGCTTCAGTTTTCTTATTTATAAAATGGGAATAGTAGCCAGGCGTGATGGCTCACACCTGTAATTCCAGCACTTTAGGAGAACATTGTGGGAGGATCACTTGAGTCCAGGAATTCTAGACCAGTCTGGACAACATAGCGAGACCCCCATCTCTACAAAAAAAATTAAAAATTAGCTGGGCATGGTGACACACACCTGTCGTCACAGCTACTTAGAAGGCTGAGATGGGAGGATCCTTGAGCCTGGGAAGTCAGGGCTGCAGTGAGCAGTGATCATGCCACTGCACTCCAGCCTGGTGACAAAGCGAGACCCTGCCTCAAAATAAATAAACAAAATGGGAAGAGCAACATGTATCTCACAGGGTTGTTTCAAGGAAAAATGAGATGAAGTGATGAGCTCGGGCACAGAGTGGGAGCTCAGGAAGTGCTCAATCACATGGCTATTTTTGTTGGCCTTCTGTGACCAACCATTTGTTTTTATCTTAATCACCATTATTATGACCAGAATTGAAAGGCTGTATGATGAAGCGGAAAGAACATTGTTCCCGATGCCCAAGGACGTGGTTTCCATCCAGAGTAATACACCTACTGACTGTGAGATGTGGGCAAATGATTAACCTAAGTCTCAGTTGCTCATCTGCAAAATGGGAATAACAATCTCTCCCTCATCCACCAGGCGGATATCCTAAATGCTGATTACTCCCATCCCTACTCCCTGCCTGGGCTACTGTCTGGAGTGGGGCCAGTTTCCACCTTAAAGGAAGGGAAGGGTTCAGTGATACCTGGATGCCCTTCCAAGCACCCCAATTCTATGTGACCATGTAGAAGACAGTGAAAGAGAATGCAGGCATGTAAAACACAAAGCAAAGGGACATCCTCCAGGCTAATTTTCAGGCAAATTAATTCTGCCAAAGTCATGACTTCTGTTATCAGAAGCAAAGGGCAGCAGTAGGTCCTGACCATAGCTACAGATGAAAACGTACAACAACCATTCCTATATATTTCACAATGATGAGACTACATGAGGTCCGTTCATGAGCATGTGAGTCACCAAGTCATAGGAGAAGAGATACTTTTTTTTTTTTTAAAGAGAGAAAGAAAGAGGAAGAGATTATAGAAAAAGAGAGAAAAGGAGAAAGAAACAGCAAAAGAAAGAAAAAAGAAAAAGA
>PVKP010009962.1:0-66297 GCA_004027715.1 Plecturocebus donacophilus | reverse complement strand
AACCTCCTTCATCCTTTTAGCAAATGAACAAGATAGTAAAGCCCCACATTCTTAAAATTAAATCAAAATCCCAAAAACCATGCTTTTACAATTTTGTTTTATGCAGATTCCTCTGAATTGAACACAATTCTATCCTAGGACAGCCCTAAAATGAATGCATCAGATGCCATCCTCTCTAGGCTACTCAAGGATCTCAATGCAGCCCAGCAATTGTGCACTTTCTCTCCTCCATCCCTATTTTATTTTATTTTACTTTATTTTTTGAGACAGGGTATTGCTCTATTGTCCAGGCTGGAATGCAGTGGCACCATCTAGACTCACCACTATCTTCACCTCTTGGGCTCAAGCAATCTTTCTACCTTAGCCTCCCAAGTAGCTGGTACCCCAGGCATGCATCACTATACCTGTCAAATTTTTATGTTTTTAGTAGAGACAAGGTTTTGCCATGTTGTCCTGGCTGGTCTCAAACTCCTGGGCTCAAGTGATCGACCCACCTGGGCCTTCCAAAGTGCTAGGATTACAAAGTCAGCATGCCCAGAACATTTTTTTAATAGGAAAAAAAAAACAGAAACAGAAACTTCTCTTGATGAGCTATTATGCCATCTCTCTCCTCTCTGTCAACAAAAGAGTCAAACTCTGAAATATTTGAAAAGATTTATTCTGAACCAAATAGGAGTAACCAATGGCCTGTGACACAGCCCCAGGAGATCCTGAGAACATGTGACCAAGGTGGAGGTATGGCTACAGCATGATTTTATACATTTTAGGGAGATATAAGACATCAATCAATACATGTAAGGTGTACACTGGTTTGGTTCAGAAAGTCAGGACAACTTGAGGAGGGTAGGGGTCTTGGTCATTCATAGCTGAATTCAAAGATTTTCTGATAGGCAATTGGTTAAAGGAGTTATTATCTAAAGACCTGGAATCAATAGAAAAGAATGTCTTGGTTAAGCTAAGGGGTTTTGGAGACCAAGGTTTTATCATGCAGATGAGGCCTCTAGGTAGCAGGCTTCAGAGCTTTTATCAGATCTAAAAAGGTACCAGACTTAGTTCTCTCCTGGATCAGGGAAAAGACCTGGAAAAGAATGGAAATTCTCTATAGAATGTAGAGTTTTCCATTTTGGGGTAATATGCTTCAATTTCTTATTTTTTAGTTTATTTTATTTGAGACAGAGTCTCACTCTGTCACCCAGGCTGGAGTGCAGTGGCACCATCTCAGCTCACTGCAACCTCTGCCTCTGGGGTTCAAGTGATTCTCATGCCTCAGCCTCCCAAGTAGCTGGGATTACAGGCACATGACACCACGCCCAGCTAATTTTTGTATTTTTTAGTAGAGATGATGTTTCACCATGTTGGCCAGACTGGTCTTGAACTCCTGACCTCAAGTGATCCACCCACCTTAGCCTCCCAAAGTGCTGGGATTATAAGTGTGAGCCACCGCACCCAGCCAATACTTCAGTTTGTTCACGGCCTGCTGTCTGTCACATGATGCTATACTAGAGTCAGGCTGGAATTTGGTGCCTTATTTCTACAAAAAGTCTATTTTGTCATTCATAAGAGTGCTGTTATAATGTTAATGCTCATCATCTGTGCCTGAGTTCCAAAGGGAGGAGAGTATAATGAGGCATGTCCAACCCCTACTTCCCATCATGGCCTGAACTAGTTTTTAGGTGAACTTTGGAATGCCCTTGCCTGAGAGGAGGGCTGCAATCAGTCTGCTGCGGGGGCTTAGAACTTTATTTTTGGTTTATATTTCTACAGAAAACATCCTTGAAAGTTCAATTTGTGCTTGGTGTCTTTAATATCCCTTCCTGTTAGCTCTTGAATCCACTCTAATCAGATTTCTCCTTCACCAATCCAACTAAATTATTCTATTAAGGTGGCTTTAATGCCAAATCCAGTTGTCAATCCCAGCAGCACTATTTGACACAGTTGCTTTCTCTCTTCTCCACCATTTTCTTTCCTTCTTTCTTTCTTTCTTTCTTTCTTTCTTTCTTTCTTTCTTTCTTTCTTTCTTTCTTCTTTCTTTCTTTCTTTCTTTTTTTGAGACAGAGTTGGCTGATCTCACAATCTCGGCTCACTGCAACCTCTGCCTCCTAGGTTTAAGCAATTCTCCTGCCTCAGCCTCCAGAGTAACTGGGACTACAAGTGACCGCCACCACGCCCAGCTAGTTTTTTTGTATTTTTAGTAGAGATGGGATTTCACCATGTTAACCAGGATGATCTCGATCTCCTGACCTTGTGATCTGCCTGCTTCAGCCTCCCAACGTGCTGGGATTGTAGGCATGAGCTACAGGACACCACAGTTGTTGGACTTTTATTTTAAAATCTCTCTTTTACTCTTTTTTTTTTTTTTTTTTGAGATGAAGTTTCGCTCTGTTGCCCTGGCTGGAGTGCAATGGCATCCTCTCGGCTCACCGCAACCTCCACCTCCCAGGTTCGAGCAATTCTCCTGCCTCAGCCTCCCAAGTAGCTGGGATTACAGATGCGTGCCACCATGCCCAGCTGATTTTTGTATTTTTAAGTAGAAACCGGTTTCACCACATTGGTCAGGCTGGTCTCAAACTCCTGACCTCATGATCCGCTCACGTCAGCCTCCCAAAGTGCTGGTATTACAGACGTGAGCCACCGCTCCTGGCTTATTTTAAAATCTCTCTTGCCACCCCTGAGTTTCTTTTCTGGTTCCCTCTCATGCCTGACCCCTACATTTTGTAGTGATCCAAATCTATAGATCTTTTCTTCTTTTGTAGGGTCCAAGGAAAACTTTTATTTTGTCCTCCAACATTTCACTGAAAATTCCTGACATGAGACAGAATCATAGGCTAAGAAGCATGCACATTTATTTAATCTGTATACATAAAAGCTTTCAGAATGAAAACCCAACCTCCCTGTCAGGTGCAGATGCTTATACACTGAGGGAAGAAAAGAACTTTCATAAGAAGAGTATGAGCACTTCCAAATTATTAGACCCAGAGATGCATTAAAATGAGACAAAAATCACATCCTACTCCCCCATTTGAGCTCTGTATTCATCTCTTAAAATTGCTTGCTATTGCTACAAATAGCTATAAATTAACCTAACAATGCTACACCAGATGCTGTAATGTAACCCACACCCTACAGCTTAACCATGTATAGCCAATCACAAATCAATATTATTCTGAAAACCAGTGAGAATTCCTGACAAACAGCTTTGCACCAACTTACTCCCTGGCCCCATTTTTTGCCTTTAAAAATCGCCTTGTAACTGCTATATAACTTAGATACTGTGTATATTCAGGGCAACTTGAATCTATGATCCCGGTTGCAATCGTCAACTTTGGCCCAAATAAACTTCTACTTATATTAATTTTGCTGCAGCTTCTTCCTTTTACATCAACATTACCATTATGAGACTGCAGAAAGAATCAGGACTTGGATCCTGGCAAAATAGATTATGGGGTCAGGGAAGAAGAGAAATTCTATTGAGGGGCAATAAATTGTTACCAGGGAGAATGAGTGGATCTGAAACAGAGATTAGCTGGTAAATAGTGTTCTCTTTGGAATCTGAATGAGTCTGAGAAACAGACATTATCGTGTGAAATGGTCTGTTCAGGTGTGGTTACATTCTTGGTCTTCTTTCCTGCAATAGATAATGAGAGATACCAGGGAGGGGAAGAAAAAATAATTCTTCTTCTTGTTGGGACTGGATGTTAGGAAGATAAAGGAATTTCAGCTTCTTTGAGAAAGACCTGGAGATTTCTTCAGTTCTGTATGTCAGAATGCCATATTTGGGGTATCAGTTTTTGAGCCCCAATTCATGTCCTAGGTGAAGTCACTTGGTTGCATGGCTTTAAATACCATCTCTACAGTGAGGAAACCCAAATTTATATCTCTAGCACAAACCTATTTTCTGGCTTCTAGCCCTGTGTATCCAACTGCCTGTTTAACATCACCACTTGGATGTCTAAAACCTCAAGCTCAACATGTCCAACTTAGCCTTCAGCCCTGATAGGTCCACTCCTTCCAATGGTTCCTCTCAATCTGCTCCAGCTCAGCTTATTACAATTCAATCCTTTGAGTTACTCAGGTCAAAACCTAGTGTCACTCTTAAATGGATATCCTCACTCCATTTATAAATTGTGTCAGCTCTGCCAAACTCAAAATATCTTCAGAGTTCATTAAAAAAAAAAAAAAACGGGCCATCGTTGAGATATCTTCAGAATTCAATTACTTTTTATTACTGCCATACCACCACCCTGGTCCCACTCACCTTTCTCTTCCTTCTCTCACATCGTTGCATTAGCCTTTTACTGTTCTCCTAATTTCTATCTTTGTTACCTCCAGTCTGTTCTCCACACAGCAGGTAGAGTGATCCTATTAAAAACTGAGTCTAATCATGTCACTCCCCTGCTCAAAACTCTCCATGGCTTACCATCCCACTCAGAGTAAAAAGCAAGGTCCTAATTGTGACCTGTAAGACGCCCATGATCTGACTTCCTGTGTTCGCTTCAACCTCATTTTTTGTTACCCTCCCCACTACTCTCTCAGCTCTAGTTATACCAGCCTCCTTGCTCTTCCTTGAACACACCAGGCACGTTTTCACTTCAGGGCCTTTGCATCTACTATTCCTTCTGAAGCTGGCTTCCTTACTTCCTTTAAGTCTCTTATCAAAATCCCCTTTTCTTAGCCAGAGCAACATAGTGAAACCCCATCTTCACAAAAAATAAAACACTACCTGGGCATGGTGGTGCACGCCTGTAGTCCCAGCTCCTCAGGAGGCTGAGGCAGAAGGATTGCTTGAGCCCAGGAGGTCGAGGCTGCAGTGAGCTATGACTATATCACTGCACTCCAGCCTGGGCAACAGAGCAGGACCCTATCTCAAAAAAAGACAAAATTAACTTTTCACAAAGGCCTTTTATCACGTATATTTCCTCTTATCTTTGTCCTTTCCACTCGAATATTGATTACATGAGGGCAAGGAATTTTTTCTGTTTTTCTCTCTGCTGTATACCTGGTACCTAGAATGGCACCTGGCATACAGCAAGTGCTCCATAAATATTTGTTGAGTAAAAACTACACAAGTACCATTCCTAAGTAGACTTGGGGGTTCCCACAGCAACTCCAATTTTAACTTAATGCAATCCAAAGTTTCTCCCATGCCTCACTTTGGTTCTGAGAACCCAGCTGTCAATGTAGTCTAGACCCAGAGTGCTGCTGCCAGGCAAAGACCAGAGCAGAGACTCAGAAGCATCTGAGAGAAGAAGGGTCCACAAAGTCTGTGTTTCAGTTTTACTAGGATACCAAAGCCCTATGGGCTTAAATGCAATTGGAAACCTCTTTCAGTCTTTCATTCTGCTCCTATATTGGCACGTTTATGATTTCCATCTGTGCCTTAGAGCACAGCAGTGAGATACTCCTGTCTTTTTGATAAATTTAGACATTTGTGGTATTATTTCAGGTTTTCCTTGACTATATATTCCTTTTCCATTTCCAAAAAGAGCTCTGTCTTCCTGCCACCTTAATGCTGAGATGAGGGAGAACTTTGTCCAATGATATAGCCTCAAATTCTTTTGAGCAGGCACTTTTATTCTGAGCCACAGAAGCTGTAGGATTACTCAGAACTTTTTAATAGGCTGATAAAGTGCATTGTGAATCTCCAAGAAAGAAATATGACTATTTCTCAAATTTATGTTTAGCATTAATAGCATCTTTATTGCAGAACAAAAAAATGTCCTTTGGAAAATAGATTGGAAAATTACGTGGCAATTAATCATGCATTTAGAAATGCAAAGTTTTTCTCTCCTAATTTTCTCACATACTTTACTATGAACTCAAACGATGACTTCTCTACTAAACTTTTCTTGGTCAACCCAGAGAGAAGGTTTCAGAATTTCTATAGGGCTTATCACAATCCTTTTTTGGGCAACAGCTTTATTGAGATATAATTCACCCATTTAAAACTGTACAATTTAATAGCTTTTCGTATATTCACAGAGTTGTGCAACTGACACCACAATCAATTTTAGAACATTTTCATCATCTCAAAAAGAAACATTATACCCTTTAGCTGCCACGCTCTCCAACTAGCTCTAAGCAAATTTTAGTCTACTTTGTTTCTATATATTTGCCTCTTCTGCACATTTCTCATAAATGGAATTATACAATATGTAGCCTTTTGGGACTGGCTTCTTTCTCTTAATGTTTTCAGGTCCATCTCTGTTGCAGCATTATCGGCACTTTATTTCTTTTTATGGACAAGCAATATGCCATTGTATGGATAAACCACATTTTGTTTATGCATTCATCAGCTGATGGGCATTTGAGCTGTTTCCACCTTTTCTCTACTAAGTATAATGCTGGTATGACATTCATGTACGAGTTTTTATGGGGGCATATGTTTTCATTTCTCTTGCATACACTCTTAGCATCACAGTTTTTTGGAAACAAACAGAATAAGGCCATTCTCCTGCTTGAAATTTCCAGCTGGCTTCCTGTTACACTTATAAGAGTCCAAACTCTGTCAAACCTTTCCAGATCTTCATATTCTTGGCCCTGGCTACATCTCCCATCTGATCTTCTGTGTCTCCCTGCTCACAATACTCGGCCACACTCTGATTTCTCCAAACATGCCAAGCTTGTACTTGCCCTTTCCCCAGGTCTTCACATGGCTGACTTGCTCTGATCAAACAGACCAAAGATCACCACCTTCTTACGAGGCCTTCCCTGACGTCTGCATCTAATGTTGTCTGGTTACTCTATAGGAACACCTATAATTATCTCAAATTATCTTCAGTACAGATTTTCTACTTGTTTATTTTATACCTTCCTGACTAAAATATATAATCTATGAGATGAGAATTCCAGTTTTTCACCACTCTATTCCCAATACCTGTCTCAGTGTCTACCAAATCACTGCGTATATGTGGCTAAACTACCTTGGCATTCATTTGACATTCTGTCAAGGTTATACAATGTCCATTATCTTCTCTTGTATTCATCTTTGTTTCAAAACATTATTCTAAACTTCTTGAGCCAGCCCTTCTTTTGTACCTCTTAATAATCCTCATTACCAAGCAGAAGAGGCCCTCAATAAATTTGCACACTGAAGATTTCTTATGATTTCAGCACATAGAAATTGTTTATTCAATGTAAAGAAGCAGTTATTAGAAGCTTGTAGAGTTTTAGTGAATTTTTATTGGCTTAATGCCTGTATATATATAACCAATGCTAATATTCAAAATTAGGGAAACTATTTTGGTTTCCTTGAAGCTATGTAAAGATTGACAGGTGAAGTGGAGAATCTTTTGACTTAACCTAGTTTTTATTATTATACATATAAATACACCTCGACGTACTTGAGGCTCATTTACTCAATGAATGATCCTACCATTTATTGAGTAAATGAGAAAGTCCTACCTCACTTGCTGTGATATCGTTCAAACATCTAAGCAGTCATACTTCGAAGGCTCATGAAATGTAATACACTGGCTGACAATTGGGGGTAAGTATAATATACAAGTATTTCCAATAGCATCAAGATATCTGCTTTCATTTTTATCATCAATTTATTCTTTCATTGTTTCCTCATAGAGACAGTGTATTGCTCTGTCACCCGGACTGGAATGCAGTGTGCAATCACAGCTCACTGTAACCTTGAGCTCCTGGGCTCAAGCAGTCCTCCCACCTCGGCCTCTCAAATAGCTAGCACTACAGGTGCATGCCAGCCACCACACCCAGCTAAATTTTTTTTCTTTTTCCAAAGATGAGAGTTTCCCTACATTGCCCGGGCTGTTCTCAAACTCCTGGCCTCAATTCATCCTCTGCCTTGGCCTCCCAAAGGGTTGGGGTTACAGGCATTAGAGATTGCTCCCAGCCCATCATTAGTTTCATTATGATAAAAACATTCACTAAAAATAGCATTGTCCCAAGTAATTTTGTTATAGTTCTTCCTTTATTGTCAATATTAAATTAAATATATCTTGGATGTTACTATGAATATACAAAACACCACAAAGTGTCTCCCTTTCAGTGAGTGAAAAATGGAAAGGAACATTGAAATAAACCAGTCTTTGCCCAATCTTAGGGCTATCCTATTTTGTTATTAAATTTGCCCCAGTGATATTTGGAGGATTTCTGGGAGCAGAGATGGCCCTACTCAAAGGCATATTGATTAGACTGCTATAAATGACATTTCAGCCTAGTATAAGCACATGAAACACTTCATTGTTCCATTTAATCCGGCTCCTTTCATGTACAACTTCTATAGTGTGTATTTTCAGTAATATTTTTGGGTAAAGTATTGTGTTTTTGTCACTTTCAACTTCAGATTCTAGTAAACTGGACATTGTCAGGTATTTATTTAGGACAAAAAAAACTCTTGTGTACTATGTACAGTATAAAACATACACCTTAATTGGATGCCATAAACCTTTGTTGCCATTTGCATTCTTGTTAACATTTATCCCTGACCAGATTAAATGAATGTAACCAACCAAATGCAGCAATACTTGTTTCTGTTTTTGAGACATAAACAGTGCAATTTATTTACACTGGCTATCCTGACTGACAACTACATCCTCGTAGGTGAATATGGCCCTTTCATAAAAGATCAACTGAAAAAAATGAAATTCCGGTGGTTAGATCTACCAAGGCCACTGTGGCCAAGAATCCTTATTTCCAACTCTGTTTTCCAGGTGAAGGAAGTAGGAGGGGGAGGAAACCAGTCTATCCATTAAGGCCAGTTGAATTAAGCACAGTCATCCCTATGTTTGGTAAAACTCTGAGCAACACCAATAGAATGTACTTGAGAACTGTAAGATGGTTTGATTTAAGAGAAGTATCCAAGAAACAAACTATTCACTGGCTTCTTCAAGAAATATCAATGAATCTTGAAATGCTGCTTGTCAGCATTCCATTCACATGCTTCATGGCATGAAATGTAGAAACAGATGAGAGCTGTTAATCATTTCTGACTGGAGGTGGAGGAAAGGAATACAGGAGAAATCACTTATAATAAAAAGTTCATGATGTGCTAGAACTTGACAACTCGTGTAGTTCAGAATAAGCATGAACCAAGTTGTCAAGATGTCCCATGGACATTGAGCATTAGAAAAACACAGATGATGAGCAATGGTGGTTTTTTGAAGTACATTGTTTCTTCTATGTGCAATTTCAATACTGGATTTGAATTACTGAACTTTAATTGTGCTACTACATTATGAGTAAGGCTAGGAAAAGGGAAGCTTGTTAAAGTGTCTGCAAAAACCGATGGAACAAGCTTCTTGGACAAAACAATAGAAACGAGAGGCTCTAAAGCAGATCTAATGGGTGAAAGGAAAACAGAACAGAAAGCAATACCAGACAGGAGAATAACTACAGTAAATCCTGGGTCAATTCACCAATAAGATCAAGTCAGCAGGAAAAGGTCAGCACTTTGATTGCCTGGGATGTAAATTTGGAGGGAGAGTTACAATAATATCCTTTTTTTTTTTTAAAGATGGGGTTTCACCTTGTTGGCCAGGCTGGTCTTGAACTCCTGACCTCAGGTGATCCGCCCACCTCAGCCTCCCAAAGTGCTGGGATTATAGGCGTGAGCCACCGTGCCCAATAATATCCATATTTTGTGGGCTGTGTTGCAAAGAAAGTTGAAGTATCAATAAGCTAGTTAAATAACTAACAAGTTAATGATAAAATATGTGGATTTAGCTAAGATTCCTAAAATATGGAATGACCACATGGCACCACCCTCTCCAGGCAATCCTGCGAGGCTTTTCCGGAGGCTGGAACACACTGGCAGAAAACTGTAGCAGGGGAAGAGAGAGCTATTAGTACAGGGACAACAGTCTATCCAAAGATCCAGTGGCTCTGGGAGGGCGGACTTCCTAGTTTTCAATGGAAAGGGCCATCCACCCCATGAGAAAAAGATTCGTCCTCTTTATCATGCATACAAGTGAGTCTATTCTTAGACCTAGAAGCATAAAGCATACTTCTTGATTATTCACTCTCCTTGAATCCTTCCCAAGTCCAACAGCCATATAGAAAATTATTCCATTTTGAATCTCAATTTTTTTTTTAAAACAGTTTCTCAGTCTGTCACCCAGGCTGGAGCGCAGTGGCATGATCAGAGCTCACTGCAGCCTTGGCCTCCTGGGCTCAAGCAATTCTCCCACCTCATCCTCCTGAGAAGCTGGGACTACAGGCGCATGCTACCATGCCTGGCTAATTTTTATGTTTTTTTTTGGAGATGGGGTTTTGCTATGTTGCCCAAGCTGGTCTCAAACTCCTGAGTTTAAGCAATCCACCCACCTCAGTCTCCCAAAATGCTGAAACCTCCAAAGTGTTGGGATTACAGGTGTGGGCTGGCCCGAATTTCAATTTTAACTTTGCACTAACAGCAACTACTATATGCCAGATTTGTCCTACACACTGGGAATATAAAACTACAAAACAAAATCTCTGCCCATAAGGAGTTTGGCCTATAGGTTGAAAACTGCATTAAATAGTTTTAAAACTATGTATTAAGGAATAAGCACAAGGCAACATAGAGGAGGCAAATCTAAACTAAACTTTGAGATTGATTATCAGAGTAGGTGATGATAGAGCAGAATCTTAAAGTAGGAGTTATCCTCAAAATAAGTAAGGACAAAGAAGAAAAGACTAAGGAAATAGCAAGTTCAAAACGTCATGGTAACAAGAAAGAAGGTGGCGGAGGAATTCTACTTCTTGCTATGTTAAAGTAGCCTGAACATACCAACCACTTCAGCTTGGAAACAACCAGGCAAGTTGGGAGAGGGAAGATGAATATAGATAGATATAAATATAGGACAGCCTCCAACATAGTGAGATCTATTTGAGGGACTAAGATATAAACGAAAAGAGAAGCTAATTGATGTGAGCTCATTATTACACGTGTCATTATTTCCCTCGGGGCATCTGCTGATTTTTCAGCTTTTCAGGAGAGAGTCTAAGAAACTGGGCAGAAGGCTGCTCCTAAGAGACAGAGAAACTAGCAGAGCTTCAGCAATTTCATAAGGCTGAAGAGATTAAAAACTGGAGTTCAGGCTTGCCAAAGCACTCAGGACTTTAAGGGACCAACATCTCAGAGGAAAGGGAGAAGAGAAATGTGGAGAAGTGACCTTGACCCTCAGCAGGAAAATCCCTTAAGGATATTGGTAAATACCTTGGCAATACTCCAAGAAGATAACCAAACAAAAACAAAAAAACCAAAACAACAGTAACAACAGCAAAAACAGCTAAAAAACTTCCAGCCGTCTGGGGGTAACTCAGAAGATTTCTGAAAGGACCAGCATGCTGAGTTTGAATGCTACACAGCCAGTAACCATACAGCTGGGGACAAATAGCAAAGGAAAATGGCCAACCAAAACACAGAACTATTCTAACAGAAAAGTACTGCCACTGATGCCTGGCATTTTGACACTCACAATACAAAGACCACATGCCAGAAAATACACCACAGCTGTTTCCAGAAGAACCAGATGCCTCTGATACATTGCTTCAATAAGAAACAAACTCCCTGCGCAAGGTCTCTTACCTCCTATTTTGTGGGGGTGCATCTGGAAAATAGAATGCACCCACATGTGGATCTGTGGGTGGATATGATATCATATGTGGATCCCTTGATTCAGGGAAATCTGAGAAATGTTATTTTAGCTTTCTAACCTCTGTAATATCTAAATGCAAACCAGAAGCGGATTGGCATGGATGCTGAGTGAGCTAAATTCCAGTATATCTCCAAAGCTCCAAACCACTAGAAGGCATAAAAGGCGTTCTAGAAAATCTAGTTGAAAAAATTAAAATGCAGGATACAAGGGAGGAAAGATTTATAAAAAGAAAGGTAGGTTTCCTTTTCCAGCATCATGGTCAAATGCACGCCTAGAATAACCCTCCGGAAAACCAATAAAAAATAAGATATACAAAATATTTTTTTTCAAAATGCATCTCAAAAGGAAATGAGGGAAATCTCAAAAAGCCGAAAATAGATTGAAAGCAGGTATTCAGAAAGATAAGTTAGTACTGATTTTTCTTAAAAAAGAACACCCTGAGAGCGTCTATACATACCTGATAATCATCAACTTGCATTTTTATATGAATTTCAGTGGCTAACTCATTTTTAAAAAGTGATAATTATAAACTTTTAGTACTTAGCTTCATAATATACGAAGTAAACATTGATAAGGAAAATTTAATGAATGGAATTTTTTTAAACAACACTCTTTCTAATTTATAGATCAAATAGGAAAAAAGAATAACAAGTACATACAAGATTTGAAAAACACAGTTAAGTACCTAAGACATAAAGGTATAGCGTATTCCATATAACAATTCGACAGTACTCATTATTTCGAAGAATAGAGACAACACATATAGATACTAAATATATACCAGCTAAAAAAGTGAATTACAATAAATGTCAAATGTCAAAAAATCATATATAACCTCTCCACAATGCAACTGAATGAGAAATCAAGGACAAACTAGAAAAGCTCCACAGGATTGAAAATTTTTAATGCACACTTTTAAAGCAATCATGAACTAAAAAGAAACCAAAATAGAAACTTAAAAATTACTTAAAAGATGATAATAAAGAAAATAGTTGTATGATGCAGTTATAGAAACATTTAGAGGGACATTTAAAATATAGGCTAAAAATGCCTATATTTTAAACAGATAAAGGTAAGAAAATTAATAACCAAAACATCCAACTTAAGTTAAAAAAAAAAGGGACAAGTTAGAAAATGAACAAAATAATAAATCCAAAGAAGGTGAAAAGAAGGAAGTAATAAGATGAAATTCAGTTAAACATAAATCAATGCTATATTATACAGAAGATCAAAATAAAAGCCAAAAGTTGGTTAAGCCTTGCATCACAATATGATATTCTTTATTTCCTAGAATGATTTTTGCTTTTGTTGTTGTTGTTATTGTTTGTTTAGGGTTTATTTTTTCATTCTATTACTTCTAAACTTTCTATGTCCTTATATTTTTGGTGTGTTTGTTAGAAACTACATGTAGCTAGAATTTGTTTCTCAGGGTGACAATCTCTGTCTTATAACTGCAGCATTGGATTCATTTATGTTTATTAATTATTAATTCACGTATTCCTTGTCTTCTTTTGGATTTTTATTCTCTTTTGACCATTTCATTTTTCCCTTCAATAGTTTATGAGCTATTCTTTCTATAATTATTCTCTTTTTGTTAACCCTATCTTTACTCTCCTTTTAAAAAATATAAATGCCTGAGCTCTAATCATTCCCTCCTGACTTATATGCTATTATTGCCCAGGATGTTTGTTTATATATAAACTTATATATATATAAATTATATATATGTAACTAATTAGACATTAAGTTTTTATGTGATTAATGATGGTTTACGTTTCTTCATATATTTATCGTTATCTCTATTCACCATTTCTTCTGGCATCATTTTCTTTGACTTGAAAGACATCTTTTAGAATTTCTTCTGATTTCTAAACTCTGAGTTGTAAGCTCTCTATTTTGTTTGCCTGAAATGTTTTAATTTGTTACTGAAAAGTAGTTTGGTAGATATAGAATTTTAGGTTGAGGGTAATTTTCTCTTATCACATTGACGATATTATGCCATTGTTTTCTAGCTTTTATTGTTGCTGTCATTTTAACAGTCTTCTTTTGTAAGTCATCTGTGTTTTTTCCAGCTGCTTTTAGGATTTTTAATTTCTGTTCTGTTATTTCATTATTGAGTTATAGTTGTGGGGTTTTTTGGTATGCCCTGCTTTGGGTTAATCGGCTTTCCTGGATTGAGGTTTAGTATCTTTAAATCATTCTGGAAAATTGGCAGGGCAAAGTGGCTCATGATTATAATCCCAGGACTTTGGGAGGCAGAATGAGTGCTCAAGCCCAGGAGTTCAAGACCAGTCTGGGCAATATGGAGAGACTCCACTTCTTCAAAAAAAAAATTTTTAAGTAGCTGGGTGTGGTGGCGATGGTAGGAGCAGTCCATCTGGAGTGGCTGTTGCGAAGATGCCGTCTGTAGCTCAGGAGAGGGGAGGCCTGGCTGCTGCTGCAGGCTCCATGGAGCTGGGGGGAAGCCTGCCCTCTTCCAGTTGGTTGAGTGGGAACCCCACCCTTCTAGGTGCAGCTGCAGCCGCCCAGCCACAGCTGCCAACCCGGGCATCCCTACTCTCTCAGGGGCCTGGGAAGCCTCCCCTGCCCCCACAGGCCTGGACGTGCCTGCTCCCGCTGCCTGGCCTCTCCCTTTCCTGCCGCCCACTCCGATTTCAGAGCAAAGTTGAGGCCAAGCCTAGGTGCTGTCACGACCCAGCTGGGCGTGCATATGCTCTGGGGGTGCTGACATGCCAGTCCCCTGCTGCCTCAGCCCCCTCCAGACTTTGGGCACTGAGGAGCATGGGCGGGAGCCCAAGGGGTCACCGAGGGAGGCTTGGCATGGCCCTGCAGGTGCCCCTCCGCACAAACAACCTGGGTGCCATGGAAGACATGATGGATGGTGGCAGGAGGCAGCCAGGCTCCTGGGCAGAAAGGGACGTGTCCTGGTGAAGCCCCACCTTCAAGCCAGGGACAGCCTGAGGCATGGGGGCCAGGTTGTCAGTTCTAGGTGGAGTCTGCACCTGGAGTGAGAAGTTACGGTGTTTTTTCCAGGCCCGCCCATGGCCTCCTGTGGACCAATCCGCATGCACTTCCTCCATTGTGAAGCCCATTAAAAACGCTACACTTAGCCCGACTCACAAAAATATGTTGGGCGGACCAGCTGTGGGAAGGAGCTACCCAATTCAGGTCTCCTCGACTGGTCTGGGACGACCTGCCTGCAGAAAGAAGTTACCCACTCTGGGTCTCCTTCCCGCTGAGAGCTGGACACTGGTCAGGACAGCTTGCCAGAGCTGTTGTGTCACTCAGTGAAGCTCCTCTCTGCTTTGCTCGCCTTCTAGTTGTCCACCTAAATCCTTCTTCCTGGACACAAGACAGTAACTCAGGATGTGCCAAATGGCAAGATGGAAAGAACTGTATGTAACACAAACAGGGCTGAAACATCCCCCTGCAACTCATCACTTTGTGCATTATGAGAAGGAGAGAAGAGCTGTGGTCCTCTGGGGAGCGCAAACCTAGGGGCTACCAAAGCCTGGGCTGTGACAACCTCTGTGGGGCTCTGTGCTTCCTGGTGTCTCCAAACTTCCAGGCACCACTGCGTTCACCCCATCCAAATGCAGGTGCCCACAGTAGAAGCTATGTGCAGTGCATTGGATCCAACCACAGCCTTGCACAGAGCCAGCACCTGTGCCAGCACCTGGAACTGTGCCGCCCCCCCCCCCACCACAGCAGCCTGTGTGCCTGGCTGTGTGCAGTCGCTGGACCCCATGCTCGCTTGCCCTTGGCAGATGTGGGATCTAGGCCAGGAGCATGAGCGGAATGCAGCCTGCCAGACCAAGTGGACACAATGAGCCAGAAGGCATGAGCAATACTCAGGCACAAGGTGCCACCCACCACAGAGGTTTCTGGCTAAGTGAAACCCTAAGAGTCCCATGGCAGCGGTGTGCACCGTGGTCCCAGTTACTCAGGAGGCTGAGGCAGAAGGATCACTTAAGCCTCGGAGACCAAGGCTGCAGTAAGCTATGTTTGCACCACTGCACTCCAGCCTGGGCCAAAGAGTGAGATTCTGTCTCAAAAACATAACAATAACAATTCTAGAAAATTCTCCGCCATTATCTTGGAATATGCTGGGTTTTACTTTTTTATTATATCCTTCTAGAACTCTGGTTACATGTGTGCTTGATCTGGCTATTCTGAAATGTCTTCATCACACCTTCACACTTCTTTGGTTATCTAGCTAAACACAGAATTCTAGGTTGAAAATTACTTTCCTCAGAGATTTGAATGTATTTTACTTTCCAGTGTTGCTCTTGAGAAATATGATGTCATTCTATTCCCAATTCGTTGCATATGATGTATTTCTCTTTCTCTCTACTTATTTACTTACTTATTTTCTCCTCATCACCAAACTGGAAACATTCACAATAATGTGCCTTAATATGGATCTTCTTCATCAGTTATGGTCACTGTGTTTAGTCAAGAAACCATTGTCCTTCTTTTGCAGAAAATTTTCTTTTATTGCTCCTTTGATAATTTCTTCACCATCATTTTATCAGTTCTCTTTTTCTGGAACTTTCATTGGTGAGTTTTGGATTGCAGCATATCTTATGCATTTTTTTTTCTCTCTAGTTTTCCATTTGTTTGTCCTTTTGTTCTAGCATATGGACAATTACTTCAACTTGATCTTTCTACCCCTACTCTCACCCCCAACCCCTTTTATGAGTCCAGGTTTCACCCAGTCAGTCACCCAGGCTGGAGGGCAGTGGTGTGATCACAGTTCACTGCAACCTCAAACTCCTGGGCTCAAACAGATCCTCCACCTCAGTCTTCCAAGTAGCTAGGGCTATAGGCTTGTAACACCAAGCTCAGCTAATATATTTTTTAAATTTTTGTAGAGATGGGGGTCTTGCATACTGCACAAGCTGGTCTCCAACTCCTAGTCTCAAGCAATCCTCCTGCCTGAACCTCCCTAGTCTCGGGATTATAGGAATGAGTCACCATACCCAGTTTCAACACTTTATTGAATTTATTTCATATATTATTTTCCTAGGATTCTGTTTCTTCTATACAGATTCCTTTTCATAGCCTCTCATTCCTGCTTCTTGGATGTACTTTAAAAGCTTTTAATGAGGATTTAATGTATATATACATATGCATATGTATATTTTCATATATAAAATACAACACATATATTTTATCCTTCATTACCTTTTAAAAATCTACATATCCCTTTTCGTCTGTGATTATTACAATTTCTGCGTTTCTGGGCTGGGCACAGTGGCTCATGCTTGTAATCCCAGAACTTTGGGAGGCTGAGGCTGGTGGATTACTTGAGGTTAGGAGTTTGAGACCAGTCTGGTCAACATGGTGAATCCCCATACCTACTAAAAATACAGAAATTAGCACCTGTAACCCAAGCTACTCAAGAGGCTGAGGCAGGAGAAATTGCTTGAGCCTGGGAGACAGAAGTTGCAGTGAGCTAAGATCATGCCACTGCACTCCAGCCCGAGCGATAGAGCAAGGCTCTGTCGTAAAAAAAAAAAAAAAGATTTGGTTACAAGATTTTCTCAAATTCAAAGTGTTCAGTGTTCCTTGGCTGTTTCTTTGTTTTTAAGAATAAGGCATCAAAAAGCCGATTGATCCTGTGAGTCATGGCTATGCTTTTCAACTGGTAAACTTTGCTGTAGAGCAGAGTTGCTCAAGAGAGGTGCTATTGAGATTATGAACTAGTGAATTCTTTGTTGGGGTAGGCTGTCCAATGCACTGTAAGATGTTTAGCAGCATACCTGACCACCATCCTTTAGATGATAGTAGCATCCTCCTTTATTTGTAACCAAAAAATGTCTCTAGGCATTGTCAATGCCTAGTGGGAGGGAAGACCAAGTCGTCCCTGTTGAGAATCACCACTCTAGTGTGATCTGGCTAAGGTTTTGTTGGGGCTCCAACCAAGCATTTCAAATTTATCTTTTTTTTCTCGTGGGATAGTCAGTTTTCACTGCAAAAACATGATCCACTCTCCTGCCTGGAGGTTAACATCTGGCTACCAGCATTCTCAGAGCAAGCTGGGAGTCTTGCCATTACGTATGTGGTTTTACACTCAGTTCACCATCACCTTGCTCATTTTCTCTTTTTTCTTTTTTTTTTTTTTTTGTTTTTAGAGACAGGGTCTTGCTCCGTCACCCAGGGTGGAGTGGAGTAGCATAATCATAACTCACTCAGTCTGGAACTCCTGGGCCCAAGCAATCGTCTTGCTTTGGTCTCGCAAAGAGCTGGGATTGCAGGGATAAGCCACTACATGCGGCCTCCTGCTCCTTTCCATTGCATCTCCTAACCCCACCCTCAGCTGTGCCTAGTGCATCCAGCCCAAAGCCTGGTTCTACTCCTGGAGAGCCACACAATTCCAGTCTTATGTCAGGTTGGGAAAAACCATCTGATTCTAGCTCTGAAGAGTCAGAGAGCTGACCTAGTGATCTAACTCCTTCTTACATAGGCTTTCACTAATCTTGTATTAACCTTATCTGCATCATGATCTTAGTGGTGCTTAGCACCTTCAGTTCCAGGCTTTCTGAGCTCTGTAGTGTGAAGCAACTTGCTTCTTGGCTTCCACTACTTCTTAGGTTTTACTTTTTTCTAAGTTCTGCTCAGTTCATCTATACTAGCCCATTTGCTTTCCAGCTTCCAAAGGTTTTCTTCCCCATTTTTTTTTCTGTTTAATTTGTCCTTGTGGATTCTTGCCATGTTAAAGTCTTTACTGTAATCTGAATAGCGTTTTAGAAGCAAGTAAAGGTAAAAGTATGTATTCAACCCACTCTTTAATAAGAACTCCATTGCTGCATGTTTTAATAAGACTCTCGTGAGTTACTGTCTCTTGACTTTACCTCATTTACCACCTAAGCAGGGACATTGGAGAAGAAATTGTGGGCCTGGGATCTTTCTGGTTACCTGTAATACAGATGATGACTTATCCTCTCAATGCTCTTGCTGCCCCTAATTTCTCCGTACCTACTTGTCTTCCTTTTTGTAAGACAGAAGCTGTGACATTTATCTCATTGAATGTGTTTTATCAGATCAGGCAAGAAAGTCTATGCTACATCATGAAAAGTGATCTTTCTAGAAAAAAAAAAGCTCCTATAGAAACACTAAAGTGTGCTCAATTGGGTTACCTACCATCGAAAGCTTATCTAGATTAGCAATGTTTCCAGTTCTGCGTACTGACAGAAGCATTCCATTACTCACTGTGAGTTAAGATGAATTGCCATTTCCCCACCCAGTGTATCAAAACAAAAGTGACTTAACAAGAGAAGACAAGGAAAGGACAGAGAATAGACCGAAACCACAGAATTCCGAGAATCTTACATGTAATTTAAATTTCAATCTATGTCCTTTCCTGTTTAATGGAGGCAGAGATCTGGAAGTTGTGGTCCTTCCTTCCCAAACTGTTCAAATGAATCTAAAAGAATCAGTTATCGAAGGGTGAGAGTTTCTGTTTAGCCAGGCAATAACTTCACTGCTGCTTAAGCACTGGTGTTTACATGATTGAACAGGAAGGACCTGGCAAATGAGCTCTCTGTGGGTGTGCCAATATCAATGCTGCACCCAGAAAGCATGCTAGACAGATTTATGTTGATTCTTGGGGAAGTTTGCCTTTAACAATAATGCCTACTGCACCACAGACACATTTCCAACACACAAGCCCCACCTCAAATGAAAGAGTTTTTTACAAAACAATGAACACATGCTGGCCTGTTTGATTGGGAAAAGCCTATAACCATGATGAAAAATGAGCCTGCTGCCAAGAAAAAATTAGAACAACTATGAGAGAAGAGGCCAAATATTATTGAGCAGGTCTTTCAAATTGGTGGCCTTGAACCATTGTACATAGAACTTTAAAAATTTTATGTTTTTATTTCAATGATAATCTAATGAAATTAATATAATCATTACATCAAAAATATTTTGAAAATATTCATCAGACTATTTCTTATTCCCTTCATTTATTCAGCTTCATAGTACCCTACTATAATTTACACTGAGCCAATAGCACCCAGGGAAGAAGATATAAACCAGAAGAAAATTCCATCGAATGAAGAGGAGACAGAGGACAAGTAACCATCAGAATAGAAAGGGACAGGCCAGGCGCAGTGGCTCATGCCTGTCATCTCCGCATTTTGGGAGATGGGAGGATTGCTTGAGCTCAGGAGTCTAAGACCAGCCTGGGTAACATGGTGAGATACTATCTCTACAAAAAAATTTAAAAAAAAAAAAAAGGAATAGAAAAGAACGTAGAAGCCCTTCTGGAACGGGGAAGAAATGAGGTAAGAATCAAAACCAGTGTCTTCCATCTCCTTGATCACTCAACCCCTCCTTGCCTTGATCCTTTCCTTTCTGTTCAAATTGTTGCTGCCTAAAGTAAATCCTTCTGTAGTTCTTCTAGCAAGGAAACATGAGTGGTAAATCTCTGTTTTGTCATAAAATATTTTTATTTGGTCTTATTTTATTTCAACAATTGAATGATAATTTAGTTGGGGATAGAAGTTGACAGATTGGCAACTTTTATTCCATTGATTCTGAATTCGATAATTTCTTTTGAAAAGTCTATTGTCATTTTAACTAATGTTCCCTTTTAATTTAAGTTTTAAAAATCTTTGGGTGTCTTAATATTTTTTCATTTGAATTGTTCCATCATTAGTCATTCTGAAGATTCATGTTTTCATGAATTTAATAAAATTCTCAGATATTATCATTTGAAATACTGCCTCTCCCACTCTTCATTCTCTCCTTTGGAATTTCCTATTAGATAGGCACTGGACATTTTTCTTCTTTCTTCCATATCTCGTAAACTATCTTTCATATTTTCCATTTCTCAAGATTTTTGAGATTCACAATTGTGTATATTCCCTTAGATCTATATTTCAGGTCATGAATTGTCTACTTAAGGATTAGTGTAGCTATATTTTTTAATTTTTATTTTTAGAAATCATATTTTTTAAAAGTAGGACCTTGATCTTATTTTGCTGTAATTTCTATTCTTTCTTATCTCTTGCTTTAAACATATTTATTTTATAGTGCTATAAGCTGAAGTGCTTGGGAGGGAATATATAACTGCTATTTGTTGAATCTGCTAACTTTCACATATGGTGGATTATTTCCTCTCGTACTTTGTCATTTTCAAAATTTAGGTTTATCTTCACTGGGTATCATTTTTCTATACAGCCTTGGGTTTGGAAGTACCCTGTAAAGTAGCTTATTTATTTATTTATATTAATTTATATGTGTCCCCACTCAAATCTCATCTTGAATTGTAACCCCCACTGTCCCCGTGTGGTGGGAGGGGCCGAGGGGAGGTGATTGGATCATGGGGTCAGCTTCCCCCTTGCTGTTCTCATAATAGTGAGTTCTCACAAGATCAGATGGTTTTATAAGGGCTTGGCATTTCCCCTGCTAGCACTCTCCCTCTTGCTGCCTTGTGAAGAAGGTGATTTGCTTCCCCTTTGCCTTCAGCCATAATTGTAAATTTCCTAAGGCCTCCCCAGCAATACAGAACTGGAAGTCAATTAAACCTCTTTCTTCTATAAATTACCCAGTCTTGGGCAGTTCTTTATAGCAGCATGAGAACAGGGTAATACATTTATTTTTAATTTTTATTTATTTATTGAGACAGAGTCTCATTCTGTCACCCAGGCTGGAGTGCAGTGATGTAATCTCAGCTCACTGCAACCTCCACCTTCCAGGTTCAAGCGATTCTCATGCGTCAGCCTCCTGAGTAGCTGGGACTACAGATATGCACCACCATGCCTGGCTAATTTTTTAAATTTTAGTTCAGACAGTTTTTTGCCATGTTGGCCAGGTTGGTCTCAAACTCTTGGCTTCAAGCAATCCACCTGCCTTAGCCTCCCAAAGTGCTGGGATTACAGTCATGAGCCACCACCCCCGGCTTATTTGTTTATTTAATTTTTGCTTCTGGTAGGCTGTCAAGTTGAGATTTACATTAACTTTGTGACTTGGAGGTTTTTGGACCATACAGGAAGTCCCAAATCTGTCCATGGAGTGCCTTGGGGTTTTAATTTCTTGTGAAAGCTTATGTTTCTTTCTGCCTAAAGACCTAGGAATTGACAAGTTTCCTTTGAGTCTCCCAGGGAAGAATTCTTCTAGTCATTCTTTCACACACGCACATCTCTCTCAGTATCCCTGCATAGGCTTAAAACCTATGGTCTTAAATAGCATTGTTAATTTCTAAGTCTAAAATTATCTCTGCCCACCAGGGCCAGTGCAGAGTCAGCCTGTGTGCTTACAGCAAAGTTTTCACATCTTTTTTCCACTTCTGGCATAGGAAGTTTCCTCTCTCTACATAGCTACATCAAATTATATCGCACTTCTAAATAGTCACACTGCATCCAGCATTTTGAGGTTTACAGGAGAAGATTTCGTCCTCTATGTTGTTAGAACTACATGTTTAGCATTGAATCTTTAATTTCTTGGCAAGCATCAGTGGTTGCTTTTATGCCCAACAGTTACCTGTGTTCAAAGTAGTATTGATGTTTAATTATTTCACCAAAGTTAAATGTACTTCATTGAGGTGAAAATTCAAACTTAAAGGCAATTTCACAGAAAAAATACTTTAGTTTATAGAAAAGTTAATCCATTGAGACTTCCATTTGCTTGTATGAAAATCACAGGATACAGTGTAACCATGAACTACTTTGTTATAAACCAATGAGGAAAAAAATACAACCAGCAAATATAATATATAGATGATGGGTTCAATACAGGTGGAGGCTTAATGTATATGCGAGTGAAAGTTTTACAAGTAGGCAAATAGAGATAACTGGTAGAAGAACTGAGTCATCACACAGCAAATACTATAAAAGGCATATTGTCATATATGAGTAGGTGTGTTACAGAAGTTCAACAGTTTAGGACCAGTGTATAGAATAGTAAGTATGCAATTAAAAAATTATGAAAACAGTGTGTTTTATTCATTAGTGTTGTGTTGGGAGGATACAGTATTAAACTGAATATTTCATTAAAGTAACAGATTGTTGATTTTTTTAAAAATCTAGTTCTTTTTTTTTTAGCAACACAATACCCACTATTTCATGACATACATGTTGGTAAATAGATTTTTAGGTTATTTAGTTTTATTTTTTTTATTTTTAATTTTTTAAAAATTGTTGCTCATATAGTTTAATAAAGCTACATGAATCAGAAGTTTGTACCCAATTTTTTGTTTGTATATTTTAAATAACATTTAAATTAAAACAATTCAAGTCATCATTAAAGATCCAAGTAAGAAACAATGGTATATAAATGTTAAAAGAAAACTTCAGACAAGTTAAATTTGATGGAGTTTAATTTAGCCAAAAAAAAAAAAAAGAAACAATTCATGAATAGGACAGCCTTCAGAATCACAGCAGATTCAGAGAGACTCCAGGGGTACCTCATGGTCAGAAGAAATTTATAGATTAAAGAAAAGTAAAGTAATGTACAGAAATTGGAAGTGAGGTACAGAAACAGTAAGATTGGTTACGACTTAGTGTTTGCCATAATTGAACATAGACTGAATACTCAGCAGTCTATGAGTGGTTAAAGTATGGCTGCTAGGATTGACCAACACTCAGCTATTGTTACAGGTGCATACTCCTAAGTTTAGTTTTCAATTTTGTCTGCCTATTAAGCTAGGTTATGGTTGTTCACAAGGGCTCAAATACAAAAGTATAAAGTCTTTCTCAGGCCATATTTAGTTCACTTTAATGTAAGATAAGACTCTAGGGTGGGAGATAGAATCCATGCACTGCAGCCCTAGATTTTCTATGAGGTTAAACTACACGAAATTGTCATATAACCTTTTTCAATTAACTACAAAAATTTCAATAATACATAATAGCTATGTAACCTTGAGTACAAAATTTAACTTAAACTTTGAGTCTACCCTTTCTCATTTGCAAAATAGAGAAAAATAGTTCTGACCTATTAGAATATGGTTGTTTATATATTAGAACAGGATATATTTTACTTATCTAAAAGATAAAGGCATTTTTTTCTCCACATGGATATGTTCCAAGGAATCTGGTCTTTTATAATTAAAACATTGCTGCATTTCCCCTGGGGGAGAAGAGTGTCCTGCTTCCCCCAACCACTGGCAAGAGGGGAGAGGAGAACTAGCTGAAAGAATTTTCACAAGAAAAGTAGAAACTCCGCCTACTGTACCTGTCCCCATCCTACCAGAAATCTCAAAGGTGGCCTTGTGATGTTTGGAAATTTCCATTCCTATTCTTGACCCAATGCTAGACTCAGAGCTTCTACCACAGCCATAAATGACACTCTAGTAAAAGCCAAGATGTTATCATGTTACAAGGAGCAAGAAGAACAAGATGTATTTCTACACCAAAAGGCTATAAAGATCCGGGACACTTTTGTCAAAATCCACATACAGTCACCCATTGAACAACACAGGTTTGAACTGTGCTGATCCACTTATATGTGATTCTTTTCAACCAAGAACAGAATGAAAATACAGTATTTCTGGGTTAGGAAATCCTAATATACACAGGGAAGCTTTTCATATATGGGGATTCTACAGGGTGGACTGCTGGACTTGAGCATGTGGGGATTTAGGAATTTGCAGGGGTCCTGGAGCCAATCCTCCAAGTATACAGAGGGATGACTGTACTATTTTGGGTCAGACAGAGTGAAGCTCATGCTTTCGGTCACTATCAACAAGACCAAATTAATTTTCAATAACAATGACTGTTAACTCATCTATTTGTAGGATATTAATTTGGTGGACAAAAGGAAGACAACCATTCTATACTCAATGAAAAACAAATATGTATAGCTGAAGAATAAGCCATCAGATATGATTCCTAAAGAATGGATATAAAAGGCAAGAATTTGAGGCAAAAAAGTCATAGACCTACATAGATATGTAGACACAAAAGAGCTATACATGAATACACGGACACATATATAAAATGTATTTAGCTTTTGACTTAGCAGACATAGAGACAAAGAAAACGTTGGCAGACACACAATGATAGGAACAGTAAGGACTATCTTACAGATCATAAAAGCCATGTGAAGTTGACCAGTCATTTTCGGACAGCATCAGTATACATGTATTTTAGTAGCCAGAGTGATACTAGATTTAATCTAACATCCCATTATGAGGATAATCATCTCTCAACTACCAGCCTCAGGCAGCCGTGAGAATTAGGTAGTATGAAATGACATTTCACAATGGTCTGCTATACACATGAATCATATTTACCAAAAGAATGACTACTGTTTGTGATGTTACCAATTTTATTTACAAGGAGGGAGGCAGAAAGGAATAGAGGAAATAACACAATATAGTTAATTTTTTAAACTCACGTTTCTTTATAAGGTTTCTGTATTTGATTCTGGGTAAAACTTGAGTTGTAGAAGTGAGATTTTCAGCTTTACCAGAATTTACCATTTTTTTTTTCAAGCAGGGGATTATACAATGTGAGTCTTTTCCATTCAGGATTTGTATATTTCAGGTGCTAAGTGGAAGCAGACCAAAATATTCTGACTATTCTCCTAAGAACATTCTAGGAAAACAAATGTGTCTGGCAGAAATATTTCTTAATGGTTACCAGGACTCTTCCTCCCCAAAAATGCATCAGAAATTCTACAAATGAGCATATGGGGGCATACACCCCTGACCCACACACCTCTAATCCCTAAACAAATGCCTCTTTCTTTTGTCTACTCAAACATATCTGAATTTTTTTAAAACGTTCTCTTGTAATTTCCTTTTTTTTTTTTTAAACAGAGTCTTGCTCTATCTCCCAGGCTGGAGTGCAGTGGTGCGATCTTGGCTCACTGCAACCTCTGTCTCCCTGGTTCAAGCTATTCTCCTGCCTCAGACTCCCAAGTAGCTGTGACTACAGGTGTGTGCCACCATGCCCAGCTAATTTTTTTTGTATTTTTAGTAGAGACAGGGTTTCAGTGTATTAGCCAGGATGGTCTTGATCTCCTGACCTTATGATCCACCAACCTCAGCCTCCCAAAGTCCTGGGATTACAGGCATGAGCCACCACGCCCTGCCCTTTCCTCTTGTAATTTCTTATTTTATTAGTAACTCCAACAAATATATACACTAAAATAAAAATGAACTCTCATTATGCCACAGAAACTTATAAGATGTAAGGAAAGGGATAGAGTGGTATATACCTTGTAATGATTCTCCAGCAGGTTAAACTGCCTTAAACATCCCGCATAATTGGCTTAGGAACCTTATGCGGCAGCTGACTGTTTTTTTAAGCCACTCAGAATTTTGCCATAAATTCATTAACTCTTTACTAATCAGATATAATCCCACACCAGTTTTAACCTGCCTAGAACATCTCTGGTGTGCATCTGGTGTTAACAGAAAATACAGAAAGGATATAGGGGAAAAAACTCTTGCCTCATGTGCAACTTTGCAAGATGACTAAGCTTTTTTCATGACCACAAACAGCATCTGCACCTAGTAGGCTAACAAGCCAGTAGCCAACAGGTAAAACTTCCACCTCTTTCTGAACCACTGAAGTACCCTTAGTCATCCTTCCCTTCCCCTTCCTTCCTTCTTCCCTTCACCTCACCTGGTACCCAAACATGATGTTCCATTAACAAACAATGCTCTTACAGCATCGAGGGGGAAGACACTGGACAAGGAGAACAAGACTTCGCCTTCTTTCTCATTCATGGCTTTAGTGGACTCTATTTGTTACCACATTACGTCCTGCTTACAAAGAAAACATTGGGCATCGTGAATAATTTGAGGAATGTAGACTAGATCTTGGGTCTCAGTTCTGTTGCCCAGGCTAGAGTGCAGTGGCCTCCAATCATAGCTCGCTGCAGCCTCGAACTCCCGTGCTCAAACAATTCCATCCTCCCACTTTATCCTCTCTCTACCCCCAACACACACCGGTAGCTGAGACTGCAGGCTCTGGCAGCCACCACGCCTGGCTGATTAGACCGGATCTTAGAGTTCAGAAATTCCAAGCAGCTCTTGGTGATAGCCTCAAGCCTTGGGAACTATCTTAGGATTTTCTATCCCAAAAAGGGGAAATAATTGAGTTTAGGTCAGTCCCTGTCTCAATTTAAGAGGGGCTTGATTAACACTGAAAGTTTGAAGATTAAACATTTTACCCTGGCCCATTTTCTTCAGCTGTTCCCTTACATTTTCTACTCCTCTGCCAGGTTACAAAGATTTAAAAGACCGTAGACTACTATTCTGAGCATTATACTGAGTAGATGCACATCTAATGTTTAAGGACTAGGATGGAATCATGCTATCCCTGATTCAGGCTCCTGGCTCAGTACACCATCTGCTGTTCTGGAATGCGATCACCCTGTTGCAGTGTCATGGTGATGCCGACCACAACAAAAAGGAAGCAGTCTCCCAGGAGAAACCAGGAGGCTGTCTCTAGTTAGACAACACAGAAGACAGGGTGATTCACACAGTTCCAGTGAGGTAATCAAAAGACAATAGGATTTGAAATCAAGCCGGAGTTATGAGTCATAACAGTTATGTTTTCAGTTGGAATATTCAGTTTGTTTTGCTTCTCAGGTAAATAATAGGCAGCATACCAAATATAGACAAAAGCAAAGGGCCGGAAGAATTTGCTTTTTGTTTGTTGTTTTTTTGGGTTTTGTTTTGTTTTTTGAGACAGGGTCTCGCTCCATCACCCAGGCTGGAGTGCAGCGGCTCGATCTTGGCTCACGGCAACCTCGGCCTCCAAGCTTCAAGCGATCCTCCCACGTTATCCTCCCAAGTAACTGGGACGACAGGTATGCACCACCATGCCTCGTTAATTTTTGTATTTTTAATAGAGATGGGGTTTCACCATATTTCCCAGACTGGTCTTGAACTCCTGAGCTCAAGCAATCGCCCATCTTGGCCTCCAAAAGTGCTGGGATTACTGGTGTGAGCCACTGCACCTGGTTATTTGCTTTTTTTAAGTTTAAATACCCTTTATGCACAAATATATTTTAGTTTTGTGACCATGGAAGAAATGAAATGAAACATAAGTATTTTCTCTCACTTTATAAATCTTCTGTATACATTACTAGGAGTTATATTTATTCCCAAATTAAATATTCACTCATATAACATGTCCTAAATGATTGTGAATAGCTACTGGAAGTGAGGATGAGAGAAAAAAGATTCCCCTTGGGAAAGCCTCTCCTAACACAATCAGCATGGCAGTCGCTCTTGAGATAACATGAATTCTGTTATCTCTTAAGCAATATAAGTGACTAGATAGTAGCAACAAGGAAAAAAAGTTTAAATTTTAGAAAAAGATACAAAGAAAAAAATGAGCTTCAAATCATAGAAAAAAACAAAATAACTTTTTTTTTAAAAAAGGCTTAAAACCTTATTAACATGCCACTATGATTGATAAGCAAAGCTTTTTGCCTAGCCTTTGGTAAGAAAGAAATAGGCCACCGGTCTTTTTCAGTCCTTTTCAACCTTTTTGTGCAGATAGTAGGACAACTAAGTTTTCTCTACTAGCTAATGTCTTTAGCAGTGTTGGCTTCCCACAAAGTGTCTTTCAATCAATGGATGTCCAGGATATATTTGATGCATGAATAAATGAATGAATTAATGCACTTCTCAACTTCCACATGCTGGGCTAATGGTAGGCCCTTCATATAAACTTCCTGAACTGTCTTGACACTATCCTTAATACTTTTTCAGAAGTAGTTTCTTCTCATGCCACCTGTTGACCTTAAGAGTTACCAAATAATCAGTACTTGTATATACATCCCTATAAATGTGGCACAGACTAGACTACTGGGTTGTACTCTGGCCACTTTTTTTCAGAGCTTCCTGCTCTGTAGTGATCTGGGTAGAGGAAAAAATAGAGCATAAAACATAATTTCTGGCTGGGCAAGGTGGCTCACACCTGTAATCCCAGCACTTTGGGAGGCCGAGTCAGGTAGATCATGAGGTCAGGAGATTGAGACCATCCTGGCCAACATGGTGAAACTTTGTCTCTACTAAAAACACAAAAATTAGCTGGGCGTGATGGTGCGTGCCTGCAGTCCCAGCTACTTGGGAGACTGAGGAAATAGAATTGCTTGAACCAGAATGACGGAGGTTGCAGTGAGCAGACATCGCGCCACTGCACTCCAGCCTGGTGAAAGAGTAAGACTCCGTCTCAAAAAAAGAAAAAAACCATAATTTCTTCCCCCATTATTAATGGCTATAATGTCTTTTACTAATTTTAGTCATCACAGAGTGACTGATTGATACACATTATAAATGAACACTTAAAAATCATGACTCATCAGTACAAGTAGGCTATACATGTTCCATTGTAAATTCACCTGTTCAGTGCCATAATAATTCATTTGGCATGTCTCACTGAACATTGACACAATAATGAAATTTGACTGTATAACACCTTCTTAAATTTTACTATTTACTTCTTAAATATTTACAATTTTATGTGAGTAAAAGTAAAGTTTTTTTCTGTTTGTTTTGTTTTGTTTTGAGACGGGTCTTGCTGTGTCATCTAGCCTTGGCCTCCCAGACTCAACCTATCCTCCTGCCACAGCCTTCTCAGTAGCTGGGACTACAGGCATGCACATCATACTAAGCTAATTTTTAAACTTTTGTTGTACAGACAGGGTCTCCTTATGTTGCCCGGGCTGGTCTTAAACTCTCAGGCTCAACAGCTCCTCCTGTCTCCGATTTCCAAAGTGCTGGGATTATAGGCATGAGCCACTACGCCCAACCTAAAAGTACTTTTCAATCTAGAAGTATAAAGGTTTTTGAAGTTTAATCTGATAATAACTTCTCAAGAATGAATAGCTTGACTTCTCTAAACTATGAGCTCAAAAACACTTCTGGCTTCTCTGAAATATGAACTCACCTGCTGCTGTGTGGCTCCCAGGTTGGGAACCCCTGCTTTAAAGCCTCTTTGGACATCTCCAATGTTTCTAATCAGAGCACAGTGTGAAATTGCTCTTTGTCAATGGAAGCAGGGATGTTAAGAAACCTAATGCAGCATTAATATTCATATAAGGCCAGGCACGGTGGCTCATGCCTGTAATCCTAGGACTTTGGAAGGTTGAAATAGGCAGATTGCTTGAGCCCAGGAGTTTGAGACCAGCTTGGGCAACATGGTGAAACCCCATCTCTACTAAAAATACAAAAACTTAGCCAAGCGTGGTGGTATGCACCTGTAATCCCAGCTACTTGGGAGGCTGAGGCACTAATCACCTGAACCTGGGAGGCAGAGGTTGCAGTGAGCCAAGATCGCGCCACTGCACTCCAGCCTGGGTGACAGAGTGAGACTGTATTCAACGACAAAAATTTGAAAAAAAAAAAAAACCTCATATGAGTATCACCAAGGAGTCAGTAATGGGTTAGTTTTATGTCTGGCTGTGGTTGCCTGAGAAGCTCTGCTATTTAACACCAAACACTACAATATAAAAGAAGTATATGTAAAGGGAAAATTTTGCATTAAATTCTTCCTTGCCAGACACATGTAACTTTGGTTTGGTAGCATTTAATAATGATGAGTTAATATATTTTATTGCTTTTGCATATTGGGGAGGTAAATCCACACTCACAGGCAAAAGAACTCAGTCCCAGCTTTGCCACTTCCTAGCAGTCGTCCTTAGATGAATTATCTAAATTCTGTGACTCTGTTTCCTTACCTGTAAAGTCGGGCTGCTAATACCTATCTTTAAATGCCCTGTGTAGCTGAAGCTTTCTTTTTTTTTTAGATGGAGTCTTGCTCTGTCACCCAGGCTGGAGTACAATGGCACCATCTCAGCTCACTGTGACCTCTGCCTTCTGGGTTCATGAGATTCTCCTGCCTCAGCCTCCCTAGTAGCTGGAATTACAGGCGCACACCACCACGCCCAGGTAATTTTTGTATGTTTAGTAGAGACAGGGTTTTGCCATGTTGGCCAGGCTGGTCTCGAACTCCTGACCTCAAGTGATCCTCCCACCTCAGCCTCCCAAAGTGCTGAGTTCATGTATTTATTGAGTTCATGTATCACACTGTAAAAGAACTTAGGAAGATTTAAAAAAAAATCAGTTAGTTCTCATTCTAGATCCACAAATGTTAGTGAAAATAGACAGTTCTGTGATTTTTAATAAAAATTCAGTAGAGGCTCAATACAATGCAGTGGAATATAAGCATAGGTTTTGCAGTTTGGGAGACCTAGGGCCATATCCTAGTTCTGTCATTTAATAGTCTTGTGACCTTGCACAAGATAATATCATTAAGGTTCATTTTCTTTATGGATAGGAATAGGATAATATTCTATTTCATTGAATCTAATAATTCATATATTGTAAGACTCATTGTCCTTTCATGCACAAGTAAAAATAAAACACTGCCATTAAGACACAATAGTTTTTTGTAATGTAGAATTTTTATTTCATACTTATTGAAAGAGCTCCTTAAATGCATTTTGATGGGTTTTAATCATATGCCACCCTAACACACAGATAAAAATAAAAATCTTAGCAAAATAAATTACTTAATGTATTCCTCAAATATAATAAGACCTTTCTTTATTTTTTAAAGACAGAGTCTCACTCTGTCATCCAGGCTGGAGTGCAGTGGCGCCATCTCAGTTCACTGCAACCTCTGCCTCCTGGGTTCAAACGATTCTTCTGCCTCAGCCTCCCTGAGTAGCTAGGACTACAGGCATGCGCCACCATGTCCAGCAAATTTTTGTATTTTTAGTAGAGATAGGGTTTCACCATGTTGGCCAGGATGGTCTCAAACTCCTGACCTCAGGTGATCTGCCCAGAATAACTTTTCTGAATTGCTTTTGACTCACGGTTACTGATGTCCCCACTTTTCTATATGATATTGGCTTCTATGCCATCAACAACATTGAATGATGTTAGTTCCTACAAGACAACCCTATTATTGCCTCCAAGATTTTCCTCAAGCCATACTTTGATGCTGCTACTTTCATGCCACAAAAAGTTACAACCAAATTTGCTGATGAATGGGCAGTGACAATCAGTGTACAGCTGCTGTCTTGCAGACAATGACTATGGGACACAGTATGATCCATCCCGGTTTCAGAGACGTTCAGTGGTGGGAAAATGTGCTTCTTAGAGCTGTGAAATCTGGGTAATAATATTCATAGAATTACTGTGAAGATTAATAAGAAAATACATTAAAAAGATTAATAATATAATAAATAAATTATAGCTATTGTATTACAGGAAAGTGGGAGAATGTAGCACTTTAGATCTGTGACTCCTCACCATGGGATGGGCATAAATACTGAATTAAATTATTCATAATCCTGAGTAGTCTACTGTCCTATTTGAGGGTTGGCATTTTTGTACATGATGAATTTTTCAAGTCTGAAGCAAGCATTGTCAAATAGAATATTCATTTTAGTTTCTTATCCCCTCCCTCCACAGGAAAAAAAAAATGAAACAAAATTTTGTGGCTGTTGTGGTAATCCGTGTCTTATAAAAGCATGGTGTGATCACCGGAGTATGACACTCTTTTCCTTTCTTGCCCTCCAATTCTGTGCCTCCTGAACACTTCCTGTCCACCACCACTATAGGGTCTGCAGATCCATACCAAATAGCTACATTTAGAAGGCCAGGTCAGAAAATGTTTGGCAGAGAAGTATATTAATAAAAATATCAAGATCTCTTTCAAGGGTAAATAAAAAAATAACGATAAGAATTACTTGGAATTTTATTATTTTACTCAGTTCTTCGATGAGACGTCTGAAATTCAGCTTATCTAAAAAAGGGGCCATGGTGGCTCACGTCTGTAATCTTAACAAGCTGAGGAGTTTGAGACCAGCTTAGAAAACTTAGCAAAGCCCCCTCTCTACAAAAAAATAATATAAAATTTAGCTGGCCATGGTGGCGCATGCCTGCCTATAGTCCCAGCTATTCTGGGAGCCGAGGTGGGAGAATGGCTTAAGCCCAGGAGGGTGAGGCTGCAGTGAGCCTTGATTGTGCCAATGCACTCCAGCCTGGGTGACAGAGCAAGACCCTGTCTCAAAAATCAATTAATTTATTAATTAAAAAAATTTAAAAGGAAGAAAATGGAGAGAAATACCTCTGAGCTTTTCTGGAGGGGAGCAAACAGTACAAGGCTGAGCCTCTATTGTACCCTAAGCTGCTCATGAGATAATATACAATAGGTCCCCTTTATCTAAGACTCCACTTTCTGCAACTGTGGAAATGTTCAATGGAAACTTTGAGAAAGTGTTAAATTGCACACTTTTCTGAGTAGTGTGATGAAATCTCACACCATCCTGTTCCGTCCCACCCAGGATACGGATCCTCCGTTTGTCCAGTGTATTTATGCTGTCTACATTCCCTGCACCTTAGTCACTTAGCAGCTGTCTTGATGATCAGATCAATGATTGAGGTCTCACAGTGCTCGTGTTTAAGTCACCCTTATTTTATTGCATAATGGCCCCAAAGCGCAACAGTAGTGATGCTGGAAGTTCAGTCATGCCAAAGAGAAGTTGTAAAGTGCTTCCTTTAAGTGAAAAGGTGAAAATTCTCAACTTAATAAGAAAAAACTTCATACAATGAGGTTGCTAAGATTAATAGTAAAAATGAATCTTCTATGAGTGAAATTTTGAAGAAGAAAAAATAAATGTGTGCTAGTTTTGTTCTAACACCTCGAACTGCAAAAGTATGGCCATGGTGCATAATAAATGCTGAATTAAAATGGAAAAGACATTAAATTTGTGGATGGAAGACATAAACAGAAATATGTTCCAGCTGATAGCAAGGAAAGTGCGATGGGAGATAGGGAATGACCAGGGTCACACATCAGGCTGATCAGGCAAGACAGTATCAAATAGGACAAAGCTGCTCAACTTTGCACTATTGACCTTTTGGACTGAATGATTGCTTATCTTCAGGGGCCAGCCTGAGCACTGAAGGAGGTTTAGTGCCATCTCTGTTTTCTGTAGCTACCAGCCCCCTCTACCACCAATCCCTCCCCACCCTACCCTCAGAGTTGTGACAATCAAAAATGTCTAGGGCATGGCCCAATGTCCCCACTGGGGTGGGGATGAAGAGAAACTCCCCCTGCTTAAGAACCACTTACATAGGATAATATCAGCAAAGTTCATGTATCAGTGTGAGACACCAAGATCCCAAAAGGAGTTTGAGTGTAGAGGACTCATTCAGGCAGGAATAATTCTCGTGGACAGTGGCTGGGGACTCAGCCTTCAGCCCTGGACTTGATCTCTCTCCATTCTCTTCTCTTTCCCCTCTTTTTCTCTTCCTTTTCCTCCTCCTCTCTCTTGTTCCTCCCTCTCCTTCTCCTTCCTCTCTTTCTCCTCCCTCTCCTTTTCCTTCTTTTTACCTCCTCCTTCTCTGTCCCCCTCCCCCGTCTCACATGGAGAATGTGACTTTGTTTTCTGTTTTTTGTCTTCTTTTGTTTTTTTTGAGGCAGGATCTTGCTCTGTCTATCAGGCATGATCACAGCTCACTGCAGCTTCCAATTCCTGGCTCATGCGCTCCTCCTGCCTCAGCCTCCCAAGGAGGTGGGTTTAGAGGGGTCAGCCATGGCACCGGGCCCAAGGATTGACTTTGGCTTGCAAAGAATAGCTCTCTAAAGCAGAAGCCTTTGCAATCTCTGCTTGAGCAATTTCCTATAACACGAAACAGGTATTAGCCCAATTCTCTTAGTTTCTGGGAAGGAGCTGCAGAGAACATGAAAAACCTCTTTCCTCCTATACTCAGCAAATACACATTCAACAACACACAGAGGAACATTTAGGAAGCTAAGTTTAATAGTTGTGGGCTGGGCACCGTGGTTCATGCCTGTAATCCCAGCACTTTGGAAGGCTGAAGGAGGCAGACCATTTGAGCCCAGCAATTCAGGGCCAGTCTGGGTAGACATGTTGAAACCCTGTCTCTATTAAAAATACAAAAATTAGCCAGGTATGGTGGCATTTGCCTATAAACCCAGCTAGTTAGAAGGCTGAGGCAGGAGAATTGCTTGAACCCAGGAGGTGGAGGTTACAGTGAGCAGAGATCGCACCACTGCACTCCAGCCTGGGTGACAGAGCGGGACTCCATCTAAAAAGATTAAAAAGTTGTGTATTCAAAGCTTCTCCTATTTCCAGAATATTGGCTTGTCCTGAATGTCCATTTTGAGCACTTGGTAACCACAAAAGCACCTTTATTTGTACTATACTTTTGTGAAGTAATGAGCCTCAAATCTTTAGGAAAGTAAAATTTGAAAACCAAAAACCTTGTGGTTACAAACCTTCTCATGCATATGCGTTGTCGGACAGTACTTGTTGAAAATGCAGATTCCTGGTACTACTAGTGAGTCTGATTCAGTAGGTATTGGTGGACCCAGGAATTTACATTTTTAACAAGCAACCCAGGTGATTCTGATCCTCAGATAATCTTTTGAGATATAGTAGTATTTAAAGGAGATAAAATGTAAGGATATACTGAGACTAGTTAGAAATGTATGATTTAATCTAAGAGCAGGCATTTGGCAGGTACATGGGACCTTGTTTGACGCATCTCTGGGTGGAGGTTTGAAAGACTGGTGAAGGGGAGGGATTCCTGCATGTAGAAATCACTGTGTGAGGAAAGTGAGTAACTGCTTGGCCTTTAGGAAATTATACATGCAAATTAGAAGACCATTTATATATAAGCCAAACATAACAAAGACAATGGTTAGTACATCATAGAGCCACCACGCCAGTCACATCGTCATTTCCAATTGCCCAGATGTAAGTACCAGCAATGACATGGTTTCCAGTGGGTTGATGCTCTGATAGTTATGTATTGATGCAAGAATGTTTTGTTTGGAGGATATTTTTACATTGAATGAAGAAAATTATGATGAATTCTTTTCTAGTTGACTCCATATTCACCCCACACTAAAAATCATAAGACATTTAATAAAGATAGGCCTAAGTCAGTTCAAAAAATAATTCTTATTCTTGATGTTAATATTGTATACTTCCAGTATTGTATTCTAGAATTCTGTCTTTCAGTTATTTCAGTTTTTCAAGGCATGTGAGTGAAAAGCAGAAAGAGAAACGAATCTCTTCCTCTCTTTTTCTAACATGTTAGCCAGTGATACTTTCATGAGTGATTTTTAGGTTTATGTTGTATCAGTCTATTGCTTGGAACAGCTGATGTAATTCTATTTGTTCTCAGATTCCTGTTTCAAAAGATTTCCCAAGACAGAGATTTTTAGGCCTCCAAATCTCTTCTATTTCTCTTGAGTCTTGGTTTGATGACTCTTGGGTGGCCACAGTGAAAAGCCCATCATTTAAGATCTTTGTAGTCTGAGAAGGTAAATGGAAATGTTCTCAATGGTTTACAGATTTTAAAAACTCTGTAAGTAGTATGACAAAATTGAACCTGGAGCAGGGTGTAAATAAGATGTGGTCCCTGCTTTAATGTTTTTGCCTAGTTAGTGGGAAAAAGTATGTAAGCAGAAAGTTCTATAAAGAGTTCTGGGTGCTGTGAAAAAGGCCTGTAGGAGGGGAGGATGCTTGAGGGAGAGTGTCGTCAGGCAGGGGTGAATCATAAGGGGAAGGGTTGGAAAAAGCTTCTCGACAAAGTGAGTCTCGAGTCGAGTCCTTAGTATGAACCTGTCTTTAAAGGGCTTATTATAAAATCAAGGAGTTTACCAGCTCATTAGAGAGCCCAAATTTAAAATCAATTTTTTAAAAAAGGTGAATAAGTTGATATTAAATTGTGTAGGGCTGATTAACAGGTGAAAAACTTTTGGAAAAGTAGGGCAAGTGGGTTGGAGCACATACAGAGGGCTTTGTAAAGGGAGTAAAGCTGAGCCAAGCCTTAGAATGGGTAAGAAAGAGGTAAGTGTAGTGGAGACTGGGGAGCAGAAGGTAGGGAAAGAGTCCGAGCAAAGACAGGGCCCAGAAGGAGAAAACTGGCTGCCTGAGCAGGAATGCCTGACAGGGACTGGTGTAGGGGGTTTAACAGGGTCACATCAGGACTAGCTTTAGAGCCAGGCAGTTTGGGGATTTGATGTAGAAGGTGATGGTGAGGATAGGCACCATGGCTCACATCTGCAGTTCCAGTGCTTTGGGAGGCCGAGAAGGGAGGATCGCTTGAAACCAGGAGATGGAGGTAACAGTGAGCTATGATCGTGCCACTGCACTCCAGCCTGGGAAACAGAGTGAGAACCCGTCTCTATTTTTTAAAAAAGAAGAAGGTGATGGTGAGACCTCACAAATTCCTGCTTAGGGAAGTCGTATAGCTGAACATATGCTGAAAGTAATATTTCTGAAAAAGAGGTCTGCTTTCCATTTCAAACAATAGACTAAAAAGGGCTGAGGCTGGAGGCTGGAGGCCAGCACAGAGGCTTCGCAGTGCTGCCCCATAGAATTGGCTGGGAGGGTCTGCAGTCCTGCCTCCGCTGCTGAATTATTACATTTGTATTTCTCGCCATCCTTTTCAGAATGATTCATCATATATGTCCACTCTACAGTAGGCATGGCAAGCACTTTAAGTGTCAGAGAAACAGAGTAGCTTTTCAAAGGACACAGAGTTAGCAATGAGTAGAGTACATCCCACAACCTGGGTTCTCTGAATCCAAATTGCTCTAACACGAAGTTTCTCGGACTCAGCACTGTCGACATTTTGAACCATATAAGTCTCTGCTGGGCTGGGAGGGGGCTGTCCTGTATCATGTAGGATGCTCACCAGCATCTCTGTTCTCTACCCTCTAGATGCTGTACCACTTCTCCTCCCACAGGTAACAATGAAAAATGTCTCCAGACATTGCCAAATGACTCCAAGGAAAAAATCAAGCTCAGTTGAGAACAACTCCTCTAATATATCACACAGTACAATTTTTACAAGAATCCCATCTCCTTCCATGTTGAACGTAGGCAGCTATTTTCTGTGACTTTCACTTGTAACCCCAAGCCAGCCCTGCTCAGACTCTAAGTCTCTGGGGGATGAGAAGAGCCCCAGCAGCAAGGTCACTGCTTTTGTGACCAATTCTTTCTGGAAATGATGGCTGAAGCCCATTGGCAGGGAAAGGGTCTGCACCCTGAGGCACCCTTTCAAGGTGCTGCAGCATCATGCCCCATTTCCACCTGGAACTTTGGGAATGATTGCTTTGATACTCTTGTCCCAGAATTGTTTTTCTATTGGCTAAGAACCCATCCCAATCCCAGTGATCTTGTTACTGGGGAATGTCCCTCCTGTTCACTCACCTCTTACTTCTCTTACTTACTCTCAGTCCCTTCTAAGTCAGTCCCATCCAATTTAACTCCACCCAACCAAGTCTGTTTCTCTAACTTACCTACTATATGGCCACTGAAAGCCTTATTGATTTTACTAAGGTTTCCTGCACACTTACAGATCTTTATTTGAGTGTTCCTTTCCCCCTTCACCTAAGACTGATTTCATCCTCATGACCTGAATTTCCTTCGTGACCACAGGTAGTAGCCACTTCTTGTGTTGCCTTCTTCCCTCTGACCCTGGGGTCTCAGGACCCTCAGGTACTGGCCTTCTCCTTGGCCTTAACACCTACTTCCAGACCACTTTTCTGCCTGTCTTAGTGTCATATTCCTTAAAAGTCATCTCCACATTCCCATGGACATCCCATCCTGTCATCTATCAACCAGGACACTTATTTATAGAAAAGGGGTAAGGTTCAGACCTCCTAACCATGAAAATCTTCTCTGAGTTCTAATTTGCAATAATAATACATATAAAACAAATACAGAAATTACCGAGAGGCTGAGTGGGGTAATGAGGGTAGGATGAAATAAAAGGAAATAACGTTTTCTTTAATTTGCAAAAATATTCAGCCCCCTCAACCCCTCTCCCCAACCTCACTCACCTTTCTTTTGAAATGGGGTCTTGCTCTGTTACCCAGGCTGGAATCCAGTGGCACAATCTTGGCTCACTGCAGGCTTGACTGCCTGGGCTCCAGTGAACCTCCCACCTCAGCCACCTGAGTAGCTGGGACTACAGGCACATGTTGCCACAACCGGCAAATTTTTGTATTTTTCTTTTGTAGAGATGGGGTTTCACCACGTTGCCCAGGCTGGTCTCAAACTCCTGGGCTCAAGCAGTCTTCTCACCTTGACCTCTCAAAGTGTTGAGATTACAGGTGTGAGCCGCTGCATCCAGCCTATTCAGCCCTTTCTTCAATTACATGTAGCAAAACCAACTGCCTACCATTAAAAAATATAAAACAGGTCTACTACCATCAGATCATCTTTTCTGACCTGACCACTAGATCCATTTCTAACAAATATCAACTTGTGAATAACAGTCTGTTATACTTCCTCATCATTTCAGAATCCCGGCAATCTTTTCCTGCAGATCTCTGAAATCTGGGTTTGTTCCTCCTGGAAACAGCCTTTCTCTCCTCCAGGTCAATCCATAAGGAAGTCTTGCACCTTATCGCTGTTAGGCAGTTATTAGGAACTGCTGTCTGCCCACAGGTGGAGGTCATATTTGTTCCAGCATTCAGAGTCATGTGGAGCAAATGGGCTATCCATCAGAATAGAGTGATTGCATCTTGCAAGTGTTTACAGCCTCTTTAGCTTAATGCTGTCCTACTAAGAGTTCACATTCTGAGAAGCTTGACTTAATAATGGCATTATGCTTAATGCACTGAGCTTATATTTGGATTATCCCCTAGCTTATTGCAGTGAGGATGGGGAGGTTTACAATGTTATCAACATGGATAAAAATAGTGAAATATGATTTTTTCTTATTTTTTAAGAAACAGATTCTAACTATATTGCCCAGGCTGGTCTCCAACTCCTGGCCTCAAGCAATCCTTCTGCCTCAGCCTCCTGAGTAGCTAGAATTACAGGCACAAGCCACCATACCTGGTGTGAAATATGATTTAAAAATTATTTTTATTAAGGTGACATTCATGTAACATAAAATTAATCATTTTAAAGTGAACAATCCAACAGCATTTAGTACATTCACAATGTTGTACAACTAGCATCTCTATCTAGTTCCAAAATATTTTCAGCAATCCAAAAGGCAACCCTATATATTAGTCTGTTCTCACATTGCTATAAAGAACTACCTGAGACTGAGTAATTTATAGAGGAAAGAGGTTTAATTGACTCACCGTTCCACATGGCTGAGGAGGCCTCAGGAAACTTTAAATCATGGTGGAAGATGAAGGAAAAAGAGAGACCTTTTTCATACAGTGGCAGGAGAGAGAAGTGCAAGCAGAGGAAATGCCAGACCCTTATAAAACCATCAGATCTTGTGAGATCTCACTATCCCAAGAACAGCATGGAGGAAACCGCCCCCGTGATCCAATCACCTCCCATCAGGTCCTGCCCTCAACACATGGGGATTTTGGGAATTATAATTCAAGATGAGATTTGGGTGGGGACACAGAACCACACCATATCACATATATTTATTGAAATATGATTTTAAAACCAACCTGAGAAATTATATATTATTTACAAAGTATTTGCAGTAAGCATTGGGTTTCTATTTTCCTTTCTCATCCTACTGACCCCTTATAACCCGCTTTATGTTAAAGACAGTTTTAGATGGGTGTGATGATGGCTCATGCCAGTAATCCCAACTATCTGGGGACTAACATAGTAGACTCACTTGAGCCCCTGGAGTCAAGGCTGCAGTAAGCTGTAATCTGGCCACTGCACTCCAGCCTGGAAAAAGAATGAGACCTCACCTTCAAAAAAAAAAAAAAGGCAGTTTTAGTGGGAGACCAAGGTGGACAATGAGTTACATGGGAGGAAAAACAAGGCTGTTTCCCTCTGGCTCAGGTTATTTGCTTTTCTGGAAAATTGCTGGATAACATAAATCTACAGAGAATACACGCCTCAAAAAAACAGGTGTAGGAGATGAGGCAAATAACCACTGAAAACAATCAAGGAAGCAATTTGGAGGAAATTAAACTAAAAAGAGAAATTAGAGTAGGGAGGTAAAGAACAGCTGTAGAACAGTGCCTGGCACATAGCAGGTGCTCAGTAAATATCTGTTGAATGATGGAATGAACAAAAATAACCCTAAATGAATTAGTGAGAATAACCCAGAATGAATGAATGGATGGCTGCCTTGGAAATGGATGCAGGATACAGCAGTGTTTCAAGGGAGCAATTTGATAAGCCCTGAGGGGAAGCACATTAAATGCTTCCCGTGTCATTGCAGTTGGACCAGTCTTAAAAGCAAATAGGAAAGAGATGTAAAGAGTCTATCATTTCAGGGCAGGCACAATAGCTTATGCCTGTTATCACAGTATTTTGGAAGGCTGAGGTGGGTGGATTGCTTTAGTCGAGGAGTTTGAGTCCAGCCTGGCCAACATAGTGAAACCCATTCTCTACAAAAAAATATAAAAATTAGCTGAGCCTGGTGGCTCACACCTGTAGACTCAGCTACTTGGGAGGCTGTGGTGGGAGGATGGCTTGAGCCCAGGAAGTGGAGTTTGGAGTGAGCTGAGATTGCACCTCCAGCCTGGATGACAGAGTCAGACCCTGTAGCAAAAAAAAAAAAGAGAGAGAGAGAGTCTACGATTCCATATTCCAATATTTACAATATAGGGGAAATGATCAAAGTTTTAATAAAATTTATTATTTGTCATATTTAAATACTTAACTTTGAAACTACACCTTGAAGGGAAATATATTGATTGAATTACAGTACTTAAGGTTTTAACGAAAAGGTCAGAAGTAGAAGTTCATCTGTTATTATATGAATTGTTGTTTACAAGCTTGGATTGTACCTACTGTGGTTGTACATTTATATGACCACTTCTTAGTCAGTCTTGGAAATACTATTTCTATTGTATTTCTTTATATGTTAAGTGCATTTTCTCCCCTATGACTATTAACTGAAGTATGCTATTAATTTAAAAGTTTGTCTATCTAGTCAGCCCCTTAACCAAAAGAATGTCTAATATGATACATACTATTATGTGACTACAGGTATTAAAACATAGAGTTAATTAAAGCACTGGCATATTTTGGTCTACACAATAATTAGTTTAATAGGATTTAGCAAGACCCAGATGTTACTCTATTCCAAGAGGGTTGACATTTCTGCTCAATTAGTACTCAAGCTAGACATTCTAACTCAGGACCACTAGCATATATGGCATATTTTCACTCCAGCAGGAATATTCTATTACCTGAAGGAAGCCCCTCTATTGTAAATAATTTTTGCTGATCCATGGGCTCTGCTTTAGGACTTAACATGCTTCTCAAGGCACAGCAACAACTTATTTGTGTGTTTTTTCGACAGCTTGTATTTAGAAGCTTATGTGTCATTATCCTGTTTGAAGGCATTAAATAGCATCGTACTTGTCATTGAATTTGTCACTTGACAATAAACACCTGACCATGTGAAACAACAAAGATAACCAGGAAAACAATTGTGGTGGTGGAAAAAGGGATGGAATCCTAAAATCTATGTGGTTAATGTATTATTTGAAGTGTGCCCCACATAGGAGAACAAATGATTAGTACAGGAAATGAAGAAGCAAAGAATACTTAAAATACACCTAAGTTAAGTTATAGAGGTTAAGTTCTGAAGGCCTTCATGGCTAGTTGGCTCAGTTACCTGTGCCTAAAGTCTTCCACCCAGATAAATGAAATTATCAAATTCTATTTAGTGGAAATTTGCCTTCTTAAATCAAAATACAAGTTTTGTAGAACTATGATCCCCAAACTGTGCCACTCACATTAAACAGTTAACAATTTTTTTCTAGTTTAAAATCCAGGTATTTGAATCAAAATGTGAAAATAAAAATCCAAATACATTAATAAACTTTTTAAAATGCAAGAGATAAAAAGAAGTTTCAGGTTTAGTTGGAGCCACCATTTGATTAGATGTGAGTGGTATATTAATTAATTGTAATGATCCATCTAATAAAAGGTTGCAAAGAGACTGCAGCACGCCAGTATTAAGGCTGTTGATGAAGAAAGGAAACTTAACTTTCAATAGCACTCCTCTCATCCTGAGTGGACATTTCTTTGAAGTTTAGAAGATGCTAAGTTCAGTCTCCCATATTAGAATCTTCTTCCACTCTCTGTCCCCTTTTCCCCCATCTCCATGCAATATAGGAGGGAAAGTACAGGAAAGGGTCCTCTCTGCTCATTTTCCTTGTAGATTCCAAGTTACCCAGATGGCAATCTCCTGGACTCAAAGAGTAAAATCAAGTTCAATGGATTAGTATTATGGAAGCGAACAAATGTAAGCCTTTGCTCATGAAGAAGTGAGTTACTGAAAACTTTTAAAAATCTATTGAGAGCAGGCATGGCTTTGCTTCTCTCAGGTGGACAGTAGTTACTAAGGCCTACATCCCATGGGCATTGTCGGTGCTCTCACTTACCCTGCTTTCTTTACTGATGAGAAGCCTCCCCAGCAACAAACAAAAAGTTTTCTTTTTCAGGTGTCACTTGATGTGTGCACAAGGATTGTTATTGAAAGGGCCCTTCTTTTGAACAGAAAGGCAACCACCTGAAAGTAGGTAGAACTGCTGTAAGGAAGAATGTTCTAAGAGTGAATACTATAAAATACCAGAACTGGTTATTGAGGTAATATTAAAACTGTCAACAATCCGATTTCTATCAAGCAGTTTAAAGTTCTCAAGTTACCTTCAGAACTGAAGGTTCTTTTTCTAAATCCAGTTAGACTGTGAAATCTGCAGAGATCTTTCATAATGATATTAAAATCCCTTATCAAAATAGGCACACTGTGATTACAGCTGTGTTACGAGTGTTTTATATATATATATATATATATATATATATATATATATATTAGAATGATATTCAAGTATGAAAATAGTCCTTGAATTAGGATGTTGGGATTATAAATAACTTTTTTTTTCTTTTACCACTTTGGTGTCATGATGCTACATTTTCAATTTAAAACAATTTAATCCTTATGTCATATATGATGTGAGATGACTTCTGTCCAGAGGAAAGAGTTCCTCCAACTTGGAGGCAGGGAGAGAAGAGATAACATCTGGTAATTCTTTTTATTATCCCAGAAGCCAGCCAGATGTGAGGAGGAAACTGGCCAGAATCCCATTGGCCACCTAGCTGGGAAGATCTCGCTCTCTCTCTCTCTCTCTTTCTCTCTCTCTTTCTCTCTCTCTCCCCCCCCATCTGTCTTTTTCAGGAGGACTTACCATATGCTACACACTTCCCAGACATCAGCACATTTAATTGCACAACCTTATGAGGTGGAAGGAGGTGAGATGGCTACCCAAGGTCACACATCTAATAAATTGTGTGTAGCCAGAGCTTGAACGAAGGATTACTGACTCCAAGCCCATGCCCTCAGAATGAAATCTAAACTCCCTTCTTGGCCTAGCTCCCTTATGTTATCAGGCCCATGCTTCCTTCTCCAACCTCCTTTTTTATGTCCGTCCTCCAGATATTTACCATGGACCGGAACCATCAGCCCAGAGCCTGCCAATCTCTACCTTGTCTCGGCAGCTTGGCACTTACCTCTGCTTGGAAAAGCCTTCTCTTCTGTCTTAGCAAAGCTGGATCCTTGACACCCTTTAGGTCATCACTAATGTGTCACCTCAGGGTAGCCTTCACAACCACCCCATGTAAGATTATCCCCGTCCTCTTCAAAGTTACTCTCCACCATATCACCTGTTAATTTTCTTCATAGCATTTATCACACTTGATAAATCGCCTATTTATTTACAAAAGTATTATCTGTCTCTTTCCAAGGGAGAGCAAACTCCCTGAAGACACCTGCTTACCTTGGTGCCTCTGTGTTTACAGCACCTGGCACAGGGCCTGACATACAGCAGGTTAAACAAATACTACATGCCATAACTACTAAGCCCATTACCTGGGTTAAGGAACTCAATGGAGTATTTCTCAGATAAACATGAAATGGGTTCAAAAGAACTTATAAATAGCACATTCATCTACTTTCTACCCACATTTTATTCAACTGATTTGAGGACATTTGTATGCGTATTTTCTCAGTTCTTCACATGTCTGGCTTCTTACCCTTCAGGTTTTAGCTCATATGACATCTCATCATACAGGTCATTCTCCAGCCTGACCACTCTGGCTGGAGCCTTCCCTGTACCCCTCCTGTCCTCCACCCTGTTTACTTGGTTCACAGCACTTATCACACTCTAAACTTACGTTGATTTATTTTTTTTAACCTCTGTCCATTAGAAGGTAATGTTCTTGAGGGCAGGAACACCTTGTCTACATAGTTCTTAGAACATTTCCCAACACACGGTAGACATTCCATAAACATTTGTGGAATGAAGCCACACTTGGCCACTAGTTTGTATTCCCTTTTTAGTTCTAACAGCTTTTTAACAAATTTCTTTGGTCTTTTTCCTAAGTGAATAATTATCATCTATGATCAATTTTCTCTTTTCTAAGAGTTACACCACATCGGTTTTTTTCCTTCCCTATTGTATCAACTAGAACTACCAGAACAATGTTAGATGATACAGGGAATACCAAGTGTCCTTGATTTGTTGTTATGTCATAGACTTGCCATTAATTATAAAACTGGCGTTGTCTGGGACAGACATTCCTTGCCAAATCAAGAAAAAATCCTTTCTAATCCTGCCTTACCAAGTATGTTTAAATTTAGCTCAATTTAATTTAGTACTGACAAAAAGCAATCTTGAATTTTATCAGAGAACTTTTGATAACAATGTGTTATTACTTAGATCTCATGATAAAGCAAACTATGTTAAAATTTAAATATTCTTGCATTTCTGGAATAAACTTTACTTCGCCATTTAAGATATTTCTATCTATTGTCAGCATTTTTCTTCTTAAATTTCCACATTTAAGCCACAAAGGAAGTTGTGGCATGCTTTTTGGTTTGCATGTTTGTTTATTGACCTGCTTTTTTCAGGTGCTATCAGGATGACAATAGATTCTTACAACGTCCCATGAAATGTTTTGTGGTTTTTGTCTTCTGAGTTTTGAAACAGAGTTTTGTGCATTTGTACAACTCTCAGAGTCCATTGCCTCCCTCCTTTATCCTTGAAATGGAACAAGAACACTGAGAGCCCTTCACAATGAGGGCGTGAGACAAGTCAGAATTAAATGTCTAGGACTCGGATGAATAGTAAGCATGTGTTGCTTGGTTCCTGAATTTTTCAGGATTTTTTTGTTTTGTTTTCATTTTTTATAGGGTAGATTTTGAGAGCTAGACTTCAGATGTATTGAATTATGTTGTAAAAGAACAGCAGACCCTGGCTCATATGATGCTCTGGGTTTCAGAATCATACTCTACCTGTCACACCAGGGGTCAGTAACAGATAGTTTGGCTGTATCCCCACCCAAATCTCATCTTGAATTGTAGCTCCCATAATTCCTATGTGTTGTGGGAGGAACCCAGTGGGAGATAATTGAATCATGGGGGTGGTTTCCCCCATACTGTTCTCATGGTAGTGAATAAGTCTCACAAGATCTGATGGTTTTATAAGGGGAAACCCCTTTCACTTGGCTGTCATTCTCTCTTGTCTGCCACCATGTAAAATGTGCCTTTCACCTTCCGCCATGATTGTGAGGCCTCCCCACACTGGAACTGTGAGTTCATTAAACCTCTTTTTCTTTATAAATTACCCAGTCTCAGGTAATTTGTCTTTATCAGCAGCATGAAAACGGACTAATACAGTGACTTTTTTAAACACTCCAGAAGTCTTTATGAATCTAACATAATGTTTGTATTACCTAAGGATCTATGATACCTCATTATCCTAGAGAACTCTGTGTAGCCATATAAAGGAGTATATGGAAGATTATTTAATATCATATTATCTATGTGTGTGTGTGTGTGTGTGTGTGTGTGTGTGTGTAAACATAGATAACACATGGAAAAGAGAATTAATAAGGAAATCAATAAAAATATAAAAAAAACAGTGGTTGGAAATGGATATATGTATATAAGTGTCAACACTTTTTTTGTTCTTTTCTTTCCTTAATTTTTTATGCAGTAAAATTACTAGAGGTAGCAACCATTTCATCACTTTTCTGTAAGGGACCTAACATGACTGGAGTAACTTTCAGCCTCTCTGCCTAATTCTTACTTAATCCTTCTCAACGTAGGTAGAGAAATAAGTTATCTTGTGGTAAGGCTATGAGATTCCTTGATCCATGCTTTTTGACTGGGTGGGACTAATTTATTAGAAAGCTTGAAGCTTTCTAGTTGTTGTTTTTTGGTTGTCATTCTCCAGGCCACCTTCTTATAATGTCTTATAATTCACCAATAATGTCTTTTCCCTAGATTCAAGCCTCCTTCTGGTGCTTTGCACCAGGGTCTAGATATGGAAAAGGTGGTACCAGTAAGCCTATCTGGGTGCAGAACTAAGCCACATTCTTCAACTCAACTTTACCAGTAATCAAGTAGAGATTTTAATCTCCATCTATCTGAACTGTACATTTTTCAGTTTCCCCAACAAATAGATATTACTTTTATAGTCAAAGAAAATGTTACTTTTAAAAATGCTTTAGAGTATAATATGCTGAGAAGAAAATTAAAATAAAATAAAATAAGAGCAGGGTACTTTGTATACAAATAATATTAATAGGTAACATTTACTTTGCACCAACTATTTGATGTGCTTTATGTGCCTCATCTCACTGAATTTTTACAACAATCTCATCAGGTTAGTTCTATTATGATCATTGTTTTATAGGTTTTTTTTTAAAAAAAAAAGGCTAAGATTTGGGGATTTTTTTTTTTTTTTTTTGGAGGCAGAGTCACACTCGGTTGCCCAGGATGGAGTGCAGTGGTACAATCTCAGCTCACTGCAACCTCCGCCTCCCAGGTTCAAGCAATTCTCTTGCTTCAATCTCCTGAGTAGCTGAGATTACAGGCAGGAGCCACCATACCAGGCTAATTTTTGTATTTTTAGTAGAGACAGGGTTTCACCCTGTTGGCCAGGCTGGTCGCAAACTCCTGACCTCAAGTGATCCACTCGCCTCAGCCTTCCAAATGCTGGGATTACAGGCATGAGCCACTGTGCCACGGCCAAGGGATTTTTAAAAACAGGAATAAAGATTCCTGTTTTTCATGGAATCTTTATCCATAATTGTGGCTGTAGGACTGAAGCCTAGGGGGAACTGAAAAGGGAGTTTTCTACCAAGATTTGCAAAGCTACTCACAAAACAGAATAGTGAAGACTAAAATGAAAAACTGTGCGAACTGCCTTTCAGAGTTTTGCATCTTTTTTTACTAATAAAGACTTCGATCAATATCAAATGTTCAAGCTGACTTGTATTTTCTTGTTTAACTGAAAGCTACCACTCAAACTCACCCCATGACCTGCTGTTGGAAGAGAAGACATTTGGATTGTGTAGGGAGAAGACCCAAAACAGGCCAGAAAGATACCTCTGTGAAAAAACTATCCCCAATCTACAGAGTTGCTTCTCAATGGCCTACTAGGTTTATAGGTGACTTAAAATGGCAAAAATTCACTCAGGCTGGGCGGCTCACATCTGTAATACCAGCACTTTGGGAGGCCAAGGTAGGCAGATCACCTGAGATCAGGAGTTTGAGATTAGTCTGTCCAACATGGCGAAACCCCTTCTTTACTAAAATTACAAAAATTAGCTGGGTGTGGTGGTGTGCGCCTGTAATCCCAGCTAATTGGGAGGCTGAGGAAAGAGAATTGCTTGAATCCCAGAGATGGAGGTTGCATTGAGCCAAGAATGAGCCACTGCACTCCAGCCTGGCAAACAGAGCAAGACTCCATCTCAATCAGTCAATCAATCAATCAGACATTCAAGCAAGTGATGTGATCAGTGTTTCTCTTGGCTTGGTGATTGTCAGAGAAGAAAAATCTAAGCTCTCTGGCAGGGATTTGGCCAACAGACTAGAGAGGGTAGGGAACTATGAAAGATTTCTAGATTATTGCTTTCTATGCAGCTGTCATTATTAAAAACCAAACTGATGAGTATCTCTTCAGCTGAGAGCCTGGGCAAAATGTTGCTAGGATTACCAGATACTAAGATTGAAAATGGCTACTTGCCACTGGCTGAGTAAGCCCATACAACAAACCTTTGGAGAATTATTTTTATTTTAAGAGCATTGTGTTTAAAACTCCACAAAAAACAATTCTGTATAGTTTCCAGGGCAGTCCCCAGTGCCTTATAAATTTCTCAGTATAAAAGTTTCTCAATAGTATGCCCCATTATGCCACAACCCAGGGCTGAAGCATGCTTCGGTGCTTACGTCTGATGAGATTGGTCATGCAAAGTTCTCAACTCGGTTTCCACTCCTCATCCTTCATTTGCTATCTCAGGATTTTGGCAACCATTTTTAAGCAGATAATTTCCAAATCTACTTCTCCTTCTCTGTTTCAAGAATTCAAGTCCCACATTTCTCGTTTTAAGTTGCTATGTGGATGAATTGCAGGTACCGCAAACTGTTTATGTCAAAAACTGAACACCTGATTTCTTGACGAATCTTATATTTTTTATTCTATCCAATGGACTAGTCTCCTTTAGATACCTCTCTTGAGATGTTGCATCATCTTTGTGTCTCTGTCTTTCTTAATCCTCCTGTTTAAAGAGTTACCAAATCCAGTCACTATCTTTGGAATTCCACCCCTGTTTCTTCTCTCACGTACGTTGCCTTTGATCGGGTCCCCTTTCCCTTTCTTCTGCATCAGCATATCCCAACACAATGGTTTCTCGATGCCATCTTCACTCTGCTCTTCTTGTCTACTGCTATCAGAGCAATCTGCCCAAAGTTCCATTTTAACTGTACCGTTATCACCCTCAAAACCTGTATTAGCTCCTCAGTACTTACACAATGAAGTCTAGATTTCATCAAATGGCATTCATAGTCAGAGCTCACCTCAACCCAGTGTTTCTAAACCCCTTTCTCATTACTTTCCCCATAATGAACCTTTTTAGAATTTTCTTTCACAATCGCCTCCCTCATGCAATGTCAATACTACAGATATACTCTATATCTGTGTAGTATGTGTATATTTGTGCTTTCTACGTAAAAAGAAGAAGATTTTACCCATGTTGAGACTACATGCTCTGCCAAAGCAAATCACTTACCAATCCCTGAATATGCTCCAGTATTTTCTAGCTTCCAAGCTTTTGTTCAATCTGGCCATTAGTCAGAGAGGTTGAGGGAATATGAGAAGATTCCTAGACTGTACTTCTGCTATTCAGCATGCTGATCCCTTGCCTAGAATAGCCTCACACATCTCCTCCCACCATCCTCTATTTCTTCCTGTTGAAATCTGACTCTTCATGCAGCAACCTAAATACTGCATCCTCTCTCCATCCACTCATTTGGCACCTACTTTTCTGTGCGTGCATGGACTTTTCTTTATTCCTCTATTATATTCTTCTTTGATATGCAGTCATCTTTCTATTTGAGTGTCTCTCCCACTGGATTACAAACTTTCTAAAGACAAGGACTCTTATTCACAGTGTATGATGCCTTCATGTAATAGGCACCAGAATATGTTGTTTGGAATTAATTCACGGAGATACTGGAAACAGTGTAAAAGCCCACCAGTGCCCATATTTAAAAGTCCCTTGTGTATGCTGAATAAATGAACACACTAGAAAAATTAGACACCATATACAAGACACACTCCGAAAACAATCATTAATACAGACACTATTTATAAAGGAGTTCTGTGTTGTGTACACCACGGGTGAACAGAATTGGTTCCTGGTTCACACAAACAACAGACACCCACAGAAAGTTGTCTGAATGGCGGCTAGCTGCCTAGCCATAAATAATGACGATCAAGTGGGGTAGCCCAGAGACCAAAACACAAATGGCAATTTTTGATATCATGTTCTTGTACAGATACAAAATTTTAATTGGGTTTATGTGCCGTGAAAAGAAATAATATATGTAGAAGTACATTTTATACATTAGAAATCATCACTGCATCCCTAAAATGACCAAATTAAGGCTGTGGGTCAGGAAAGTCAAGCTGACAAAGTTATTTTTGCGTAGGAAGTGAAGCCAAGATAAAAACATGTTTTCTGTAAAAGCCTTGATAATTTAAACAAGTGTATATATGTGAACATCTTTGGAAATTTCTATTATTCTTTATTCCATTGTGAAACAATCGACTTTCTAGGAAAGCTATTTCTGTGGCTTCATAGGATTACCTTTTGCTTTCACCAGAGGATTAGGAATTTTTAAGTGGCACTTATATTACTTCTCTGAGTTTATTAAGATGATGATAAAATCATACAGAAAACTTCTAACAGGCATTTTCTACCTTCCTTTGCTTCTGGTCTGTCTTCTCCTAAAATACCATAAACAGTTTTGTTTATTTGTTTCTAAAATCTGAGAATGGGTTTTGCGGGACAGTGGGGGTAGGAGGTGGGGGATGTCTATGGGATGAGAGGCTTGGCAAAGAATTCGTTTCCAAGGAGAGACTAATTTCCGCCCTTCGGCCAGGTTCATTCACAGTCAGGGTAGTGAGTTTAGTTCTTTCTGATTTTTCAAATAAAGTAGCCCTTTTGCCAGTTACAAATCCTACTTGCAATTCTATTTTCTACGGGCTCATAATTATTGAAAGGGACGATTCCTCGTGAACCTCCTCTTTCACTCCTTCTACTAGTCAAGCTCAAGTTGTGCGAGCAAACAGCAACAGCAAAAGTAAATACTTGGGGGCCCACACAGCCTCCGCCTCACTTAGGTGCAGAATTATACAGCCTTGTTTGCTTAACAACTCAGGTAGGGGGCGGGGAGGGTGACGGGAGGAGACGAGGGAGGGGACTAGGGACGGGACAAGGGAGGGGACAAGGGAGGGGACAAGGGAGGGGACGAGAGAGGGCCCGCCCCCGTTGGAACGGGATTGGCTCCCTCTCTCCCTTGAGCCGTTCACTTTGCCTCTCGGTTGGACAGGTTGAGAGAACCATGTCATTAAGGTGTTGTCAATATGAGCCCTGTAGGTGTGGGCCGTTCCCTGGGCTTGTGGTTTTAGATTTTCAAAGGGGCGGACTTATTATTGGCTGTGGGATCAGGTTCTTGAAACTGGTCTTGTATGTGTTGAAAAATGCCTTCCTAACACGAGGCGTCGAGGAGCTTAAGTGTAACTCATTCACACACAGCAAAGAAAATGACGAAAGTTCCTCCGGGGTTTGATTTCAGTTTCTTAAATGACGAAGAGGCTAGGAAGATCCTTCAGGTGCTGGAAAGAAACGAGGAGCTACAGAGGGCCGAGAAGGACAGGATCAGGTACGGAGCAAATTCGTTTCTCTTGTCCTGGGCCTGGGTCCCGCAGGGGCCGGGGGTCCGCGGGGCACCTGCCCGGGGCTGGGGGGCAGAGGGGGTGCTCCGGGCAGGTGCTGCGGAGGCTGCGGGTCGGGGAGAGGAAACTGCGCCGAGTTGCTCTCTAAAGAACTTTGGGATGCCTGATTGGTACCCTCGCCATACACCGCATACAGACGGGCACGGCTGTGGGTCTGGGGTCGCGCAGGGTGGGGTCGGTGCGCTGCGGGGGCCGCGTCACCACGAGTCACCCAGCACAGCGCTGGGTGTCTGCTGGGCCATCCCGGGGCGTGGGCCGTTCCAGGCACTGAAATGGGGCGGGGGCGCGATCGGGAGCGGAATCCCGGCTGCTGCTCACTCCGCGGCCCGCGCGCACCCACGTGCTCGCACGCGTCCCCCAGACCTTCCACCCTCGCCTAACACACTTTCCCCTCCGCACCAGAGGCGCGTCTCTCCACCCCACGCGGGCAGGAGCACCTCACGGAAAACGAAAAGTCCCCATCTCAAGGGCAGGAGCTCGAGGAATTTGCCAAATAGAGGCTTTTTTGTGGGCAAATGGGACTTGGACTCACAGGGGTGGCTGGAATGAGTGGGTCTCCTTGTGTGTGGTGCGGTCGGGAGCGAGTTTCTGCGGAATTTCACACTTGGCCTTACTACACACTGTTGTGGGTGAGGGATGTTACTAAAGAATGAAATCCAGAGACACAGATAATTACCTGGGATGTAAATCAACCAGTTTTTCTGCTGGGGAAGTGTGGGGTAAGTGCTGGAATGAATTAAAGGGACTCTCTAGCCAATATTGGCATATATTCATCTAAGTCCTTCTCTAGATAACTGTGGAAGGGAATTCAGGATATCACTCTCAGGCCACAGTGTGTGCCATTGATTGGAATTGAGCGAGTCCTTTTGTTTTATGATCAGCTGCTTGCTAGTGTGAATTCCAGGTTCCCAATTCTTTCTAGATAACCCCACCTGCCTGTCCCGCACCTCCGACAAAGGAAACCCTCCAAGGACCCTCTTCAAACTGGAAAATCTAGTTGGTCTTTGTAGAAAGAATTAGAATATACTAAGCTCAATGCCCTGACTTCACCCTTCTCCCCTAAACATCACTCTTCGGGAGATAAAGGAATATTTGAGGTTGGGGAATGTGGATTTCACACCATCATAGTCTGCCTTGAGAAAAAGTGACTTTATCATCCCCCGCCCCAACAGTATAGAAAATATGCCTTTATGAGAACAGTATGTCACACCCACACACACCCACGTGCATGTACCTACACATGTGCACATGCATCACACACGGCTCACCCAATTCTGGGAAGAAGAACTTCAGCACTGCACGGAATTTCAACGCATATTCCAAAGGCACTAAGAAACTGTGGTTATTCTGTGTGTGTGTTATTAGAAGCGTTTATTGTCTCTGAAGAGGATGGGGCTTTTTTTTTTTTTTTTTTTTTTTTTTTTGGACAGAGTTTCACTCTCGTTGCCCAGGCTGGAGTGCAATGGTGTGATCTCAGCTCACCGCAACCTCCGCCTCGCAGGTTCAAGCAATTCTCCTGCCTCAGCCTTCTGTATAGCTGGGATTACAGGCATGCACCACTACGCCGGGCTAGTTCTGTATTTATAGTAGGGACAGGGCTTCTCCATGTTGGTCAGGCTGGTCTCAAACTCCTGACCTCAGGTGATTCGCCCACCTCGGCCTCCCAAAGTGCTGGGATTACAGGTGTGAGCCACTGTGCCAGGCCAGGATGGGACTTTTTAAGTGATCCATTGTGTATTTGGGGAAATTGAGGGGAGAGTTAGAAAATAAAAAAGAGAAGCTCTCATTTAAGATGTGATCTTTTGACTTTTTATTTTTGACCTGATGCTTGCCTGTTGTGTTTTCTCTATTGCAACTCATCATGTCCACTTCAGCTGACTTTAGAGGGAACTGGATCTCCACATAGATATACACAAAGCACATATATCTCCACAAAGCCATTAGGCTGGGCATTAGAAGGAAGATGAAAACACATTTTCTAATTTCATGGTACTCACATCCTAATGGAAGCATAACAGAAAAATCCATAATGCTAAAGCAAAATCAATACTGTATTATACTAATTATTAAAAATATTTAATTGCACAAATAATTTGAAAAATATCACCATTAAAATACAAAAAAATCATTTAAGGAAAGTATATGTGTGGACCAAATGCCCAAGGCAATGATTTCTAGTACTGTCTTTTCCCCTGGTTAATTCCCCACTTCCACTATTGAATACCCATGTCTGGCTTGCTGTCTTCATGGGATTGTTGTGCTTACCCACTTCAGGTTCACAGGTATTCATTTCAGTAGGATATTGGCCTACAGAAAGGGCCTGAGACAACATGTCAACTTGGCTGCCTCTTCTGCTCATTTTCTTGATATGTGTGATCATATTTTCCAAATCAAAAATCAAGACACATTACTTATAACTCAAGAGTGTAATTTCATTCTGTTCTGGCTTGGTGTATATGAAAAATAACCAAAAAGAGATGCTTCAACAGGCCTGAGAGACTCAGGGAAGCCTTTTTACTATATTAAGAAACAGCTTCAAGACCTCTTGACTAGAACAATAAAGGTCCAAATGGGGAAGTTTAGAAAGTTAGCAGGTTGGAGAATAACTTATGAGTTCATTTATATCTATAATAGGCTTGAGGTATCTGCAAGACAACTAAGAAGAAATACAGGCACTCCATAGGTAGCAGTCTAGAGCTACAGTCTTGGGGCTGGGCCTGGTGGCTCATGTCTGTAATCCCAGTGCTTTGGAAGACTGAGGCAAAAGGATCGCTTGAGCCAAGAGTTTGAGACTAGTCTGGCTAACACAGCGAGACCCTGTCTCTACAACAAAAATTTAAAATAAATTAGCTTGGCACTGTGGCACATACTTGTAGTACTAGCTACTCAGGAGGCTGAAGTGGGAGGATTCCTTGAGTCTAAGAATTCAAGGCTGCAGTGAACTATGATTGTTCCACTCCAGCCAGGGTGACAGAGTGGAGACCCTGTAGCTATAAATTAAATAAATTAAAAAAAAAAAAAAAAGAACTACAGTGTCATGCAGGGCCAAAAATGTTTGAGATGGATGTTAAAGCTGTGAGTAGTTCATTATGCAGAAGAAGGCAGCAGCCCCACCCACAGAAAGTTCCTGAACACACAGAACTTTCTCTTGATCTCCCCTCATCTGTACCAGATCTCTCTGGCTCCAACTTACCAGAAAAGTATTTCCATTGAATATAATAGTTAATGTTTCTAATATAAATTTATTCAGATTTTTAAGAAAAACGCCAAGATTCAAACTGATAAATAGGCAAAAATAGAAATAAATTATTCACACTCGAAAATATCCAAACAGTAAACATAACAGATAGGAAGATGTTCACCCTCACAGTAATAAATGAAAATTGAAGTAACCTTGAGATACCATGCTGCCCCTTTAAAAATAACAAAAAAGTGTTGGTGAGGGTTGAAATGAAATGGATAGATTCTGCACATTGTTAATGTCATCATAAGTTAATTACAAGCCTTTTGGTGAGCATTATGGCAATATCTATCAAGATAAGCTTTACGCTTGACCCAATTGTCCAATTCTTGGGTATTTCTCATTAGTAAGAGATTAAGGTGGAGGAGATGGCCACACCAACATATATTAAGTGCTACCTTTTTATGTAATAATAGTAATTATTGTAGTAATAATGACAGCTAACATTTATTAGACCCTTACTGTAGACTAGGCACTGTACTAAACATGTTATACAGATTCAATTAATCCTTCCAATAACCTCATTGGGTATATTCTCATCTCACAGAGAGGGAAACAATTTAAAAAGGTCAAGTGTCTTGTCCAAGGTAAGTGGCAGAGCCACAATTTAAGATCCAGTTCTATCTCAAAACTATTTTATTCATCAACATTGAATAATCCTCACAGCCATTTCTTGGGGTGAGTATTAATGGCTTTTTATAGAAGTAAAACTGAAATTGAGCAATATTAAGGAAATTGTCTAAGGTCACACAGCTCATAAACGTCAGAGAATTTGAACCTAAATCTATCTGGCATCAAAACCTGTATTCTTTATATATATATTACACATACATACATATGTAAAAACATTACATGGATGCTATGTTAAACATACATATAATCTGAAAAGCATCTAACTTTTTACAAGTCTTTGAAAACCACAACTACGTATCTCACCCCCACCTCCACCACTGGCTCTCCTGAATGGAAATCTGAAATAAAGAAGTCCCGAAAGATTTATGTCTCCTTGTCAGCTTACAGAAGAAGTATCAGTAAATCCAAAATGTTTATTTTTCCGATTGCAGAAAACTATAAAGTGTGAGATGTTACAGTGCCTGGTGTAATCAAGTTTTTAAATGGCATGTCTAGATTTAGATCATTTTTTGCTCCATGGCAAGATTGCAGCCCAGGAGAGTTTTCCAGAATTTAGTTGTTTCTGATTGATTTACACTAATATCCTTGAGCTGTGGCACAGTTCTGAAGGGGACGATATATGTCAAAGTCATGAAATGGTCTGTAGCTGGTGGCAGCTGCCACATCTGGTAGAGATTAAAGGCCAGATACACAAGCCTCCTGTCTCTCCTAATCATTCTACCCTCTCCTCTCCCAGCCTGTGAAATCTGCTTCTGGTTAAGGGGCAGAGTTTCTAGAGACACTGGATGTCTACTGATGGGGCTTTTACTGTGTGCCAGACACTGGGTTGGCCCTGAGAATACAGTGGAGAATAAAACACAGATTCTACCCAAATGGCTTCAGTCTATGAAAAGTTTTCATTGGCAATAGAATGTTTAAGATGAAGTGTTCATATAAATGTAGTTCACTCTTATGCAGCCCTGTGTGGCTTGGAAAAAGGACCATGAGAACAATGCCTGGAAGTCACAAGTGTGCTCAAGAGGCTTGAGCACGTTCTGATACATAACAAGGTATCAGATTAATATGGATCTCTGAGGTGTCTGCACTTTCCAGTGGCATCCAATTTAGTTAATTCCTTTAAACTGAGGGAGAACTTTCTCTCAGATACATTCTCCTATCTAGTTACTCCTGTGGATTGGTCTCCATGGCGATAGACGCAGAACTACTATAATAGAGTTCCATATTCCAATGCCAAGAAGCAGTGTTCTTTTTAAGCGTAGTGCTATTATAACTCTTTTAGCTTATACAGTCTTTCATATCTGTTTGTATTTATCCTCATCCTCAACCTGATAAAGCAAGTATTATTATCTTCTTTTTCAAAAGCTAATAAAACAACTATAATAATCGCTAACTTTTGTTGAGCATTGACCCATGCTAAGCTCTTTGTGTGCACTATCTCATTTAATTTTTACAACAACCTGATGAGTTAAGGGATATCTTTATCTCTGTTTGACAGAGGAAAAGTGACATGCTTGCGATCATACGGCGAGGGAGTGTCAGATGTGGGAACTTCATCTCCACATAACTACTGTGCGGTGCTGCCTCCTACAGTACCAAAAAGTTGAAGTGACTTTCCTCATCTGGCCCATCTAGCTCATAACAGAACCCAGACTGGGATCTATTCACCTTAAAACTCTTGTTATGTTATCTCCACTGACCATAAAAATAAAAATCACACAATTCTAGGTAGTCAATGCGCAACTCAAAGTTGGAGATGTTATTACTAAGGGAAATGGCATAATGGATATGGGAGGATAACTAGTACCATCTGCCTATAAGGAAAAAAATTGCTGGCAACCATTTATGTTAAAAAATGCATATATGCATTCTGATATAAAGTTCTTAAACTTTATACTGTTAAAATGGTTATCTTAGGGGAATGATATTTAAAGAGACTTTAACTCTTTTACTACTGTTTTATTTTTTAGTTATAATATGTTATTAAAAATAGGCCGAGTACTGTGGCTCACGCCTATAATCCCAGCACTTTGGGAGACCGAGATGGGCAGATTGCCTGAGGTCAGGTATTCGAGATCAGCCTTACCAACATGGTGAAACCCCATCTCTACTAAAAATACAAAAATTAGCCGGGCATGGTGGCCAGCAACTGTAACCCCAGCTACCTGGGAAGCTGAGACAGGAGAATCACTTGAACCCGGGAGGTGGAAGTTACAGTGAGCTGAGACCATGCCATTGCACTCCAGTCCAGGCAGCAAGAGCGAAACTCCATTTCAAAACAAACAAATAATAATAATAACACTGTTTCTTTGGATAATAAATACAGAATGTTTGGACTGGAACTAGAAAAAAAAGAAAAATAAATAAAATTTAAAAAAGAAAAAAATAAATACAGAATGTTTGATTATTTTTTACTTTCATAAACGTCTTTTATGAAGGTAAAAGACTTTTTAAAAATATCTTTAAAATTAAGTGTGTTTTAAAGGTAAATTTCTTTTTTGAAATGTCTAAATGTTTTTCTGCCCTTGTCCTTTTCTTTACGATGTTAATGTGTGCACGGGTAAGTTGGTACACGGTAAGTCGTACATCAACCTTGATTCCTTGTGGCTAGGGATTATCTGAGGGATGGAGAGCCTCAAATACTTAGTGGGTACTCAATTCCTAGTCAGATGGAACTGAACTTACTGCTCTAGGGAATACAAACTAAGGGAAAGGAAGATCTGAGGAAACCAGGTGAAAGGCGAAAGAAGGTCAGGTTAAGGTTAGTCAGAAAATACTTTTGTTCCTCATTAGCACAGACGTCTTAAACCTGAGAACCACATGAAGGTCAAAAGGAGGTCAGGCTGAGGTTAGGAAGAAAATGCTTTCCTTCCCCGTTATCACAGCAGGGCCTTAGCATTGAGAAGAAGGTGGCTAAGAAGTAAGGAGTGCTAGCTGAGGCATGGTCTTTGGTAAACGTGGGTGGATTCTCTCCTTCACCTTCATTCAGTCTGGTTTTTCTGTAGTGAGTTATTGTTATTCCCAACCTGTGAGATTTGAGAGCTATAGGCTCGCCACCTCTCCTTCTCGGGGTATTTCTTTATTGACATTGCCCATGAGCCTATTAAAAGGCCGCGCTTCAAATATTAACAGACCACAGGAGCCAGCTTCCTCATTCCTTAGAAAGTGTGTCAGGCTTTCTAAATGAAAGAGGAAATGGGGGATAACAGTGACCAAATTCCCCGCACTTCAACAGAGTTGTGATATTTTTATATTGATTGAATTTGCCTTGGTTTCAACTTTGAAAAAAAAATGCACTTAACAGCAGTTGAGGGAGGAGAGGGGATAGGGAGGGAGTAACTTAGCCTGGCAACCACTATTTTGTTCTTTATTACTATAGTTTTATCTTTTTTTTTCTTTGAGATGGAGTTTCACTCTTGTTGTCCAGGCTGGAGTGCAATGGCATGATCTCGGCCCACGGCAACCTCTGCCTCCTGGGTTCAAGCGATTCTCCTACTACAGCCTCCCAAGTAGCTGGGATTACAGGCATGCATCACCACACTCAGCTAATCTTGTATTTTTAGTAGAGATGGGGTTTCACCATGTTGGTCAGGCTGATCTCAAACTCCCAACCTCAGGTGATCCACCCACTTCAGCCTCCCAAAGTGCTGGGATTACAGGCGTGAGCCACCACACCCAGCATCTAGTTTTATCTTTTAAAGAATGTTTTATAAATGGAAGCACAGAATACATAACCTTTTGAGAATGGCTTCTTTAACTCGGTAAAATGAGAGTCACACAGGTTGTTGTACATATAAAGAATTCATCCTGGCCAGGCAAGGTGGCTCACGCCTGTAATCCCAGCACTTCAGGAGGCTGAGGTGGGAAGATCACTTGAAGTTTTGGCATGTTGGCCATGTCGAGACCAGCCTGGCCAACATGGTGAAACTCTGTCTCTACTAAAAATACAAAAATTAGCCAAGCATGGTGGTGCGTATCTGTAATCCCAGCTACTTGGGAAGCTGAGGCAGGAGAATCGCTCAGCCCGCAAGGTGGAGGTTGCAGTGAACCAAGATAGTGCCACTGCACTCCAGTCTGGGCGACAGAGTGAGAGTTTGTCTCAAAATAAATAAATGAACAAATAAATAAATAATGTATTTCATTATATTGCTGGGTAGCATTTAGTATTTCATTATATGAATGCATTGCAGTTTGTTTATCCGTTCACCCACTGAAGAGCATTTGTATTGTTTGCACATTTTGATGATATTGTATAATACTGCTACAAACGTCCATGTGCAGGCTTTTGTGTGAACATGAGTTTTATTAGTAGTGGAATTCCTGGATTATATTCTTGAATTTACAAGAAACTGCCAAACTGTTTTCCCCGCAGCTGTACCATTCTGCATTCCTACCAACAGTATATAAGAGTTCCAATCTCTGTCTGTGTCATACAGGCTGCTAGAACAAGATACCTTAGACTGGGTAATTTATAAATAACAGAAATCTATTACCCATTGTTTTAGACCCCAGGAAGTCCAGGATCAAGGCACCAGTAGATTCCGTGCTTGGTGAAGTCCCCTTCCTCATAGAGGGTGCCTTCTCCATGTCCTCATATGGTAGAAGGGGTAAAAAGGCTTCCTCTGAAGCCTCTTGTATAAGGGCACTGATCCATTCATGAGAGAGGAGCCTGCTTGACCTAATCACCCCCCAAAGGCCCATCTCTTACTACCATCACCTTGAGGGGTAGGGCTCAACATATGCATTTCAGGGGACACGTATGTTCAGACAAGAGTATAGTAGTTCTTCAGTCTTTCCAGCATTTGGTATCTTCAATATTTTTTGTTTTAACTATTCTGATAGGTTTGTAGGGGTATCTCATCATGTTTCAATTTGCATTTCCCTATTGACTAATGATGGTAAACATCTTTTTATGCTTTTTATGCTTACTTGCCTTCCATATATTGTCTTTGGTGAAGCATCTGTTAACAGTTTTTAATTGGGTTATTTATTTTCTGATTGGTTAATTTTGATAAGTCTTTATATATTCTAGATACAAGTCTCCTATTGAACATCAGGTTTGCAAACATTTTCTTCCTAGCTGTAGCTTGTCTTAACGCTCCTACAGCATCTTTGCAGAGTAAAAGTTATCCAGTTTGATGAAATCCAACATATCAAACTTTTTTCTCTTATGACTCATGCTTTTAGTAGCATTCTAAGAATGCTCTGCCTCAGCCCAGATTGCAAACATTTTCTCCTATGATTTCTTTTTAAAAGTTTTATAGTCTTATGTCTTACATTGTTGCATTTGGAAATAAATTTTATGTAAGATTCCCTTCCCTGAGAGTTTTAGTGTGTATGGGCCCCAGCTACCACTGCTGTTGCTGCAGGAAAACCCTTTTCCCTACTCCTCAAGCCTGAATTAAAGGGCTTCTCCTGGAACTCTCTTCATTTGCACTACTGCTCACTGCTGGGTTTTGCACTACCCTGAGTCCAAACTAGGGTACGGTGGAGGAGAGGGAAAAAAGTAAATTCACAGCAGGTTCGGTGGTGTTTTATATTCTTTCACAATTTGCCTACTACTATTTACTTATCAGATATCTCTTCTGTGCCTTGGGACCAGGTTCTATGGCTACATTCGCTAGGAGAGACAGGGTGGAAGTACTTACTCTATCTTACCTGGAAGCAGAACTCCCCATATTTACTTTTTTCTTTTTTACTTCCAAACTCATTATACAAGGCCAACATTACCCTCATACAAAAACCAGACAAAGACACAATAAAAAAAAAGAAAACTACAAGCCAATATAACAAATAAATACCAATGCAAAAATACTAGCAAACTGAATTCAACAACATGTTAAAATGGTCATTCACTATGATCAGGTGGAATTCATCCCTGGGATGCAAGGATGGTTCAACATATGCAAATTAATAAACATGATACATCATATTAGTAGAATCAAGAGCATAAACCATATGATCATTTCAATAGATGACAAAAAAGCATTCATTAAAATTCAACATCCTTTCAAGATTTAAAAAAAAAAAAAAAGAAACTTCTCAACAAACTGCATATAGAAGGAGCATACCTCAAAACGATAAAGGCAATATAGGACACACCCACACTGAGCATCATACTGAGTGGGGGAAAACGGAAATCCTTTTCTCTAAGATCTGGAACAAGACAAGGATGCCCCTTTCACTACTTTTAGTTCAACAGAATACTGGAAGTCCTAGCTTGAGCAATTAGACAAGAGAAAGAAATAAAGGACATCCAAATTGGACAGAAATAAATCATTGTTCTTGTTTTCAGACAATATGATCTTATATTAAAAAAAAAAAAAAAACCTAAAGACTCTGCCAAAAAACTGTTAGAACTGATAAACAATTCAGTAAAGTTATAGGATACAATCACCATACAAAAATCATTTCTATATGCCGACACCAAATAATCTAAAAAACAATCTCAATTATGATAACTGCAAAAAAAAGGAATAAACTTAACCAAAGAATTGAAAGATCTCTAGAGTAAAAGTTATAAAACACTGGTGAAAGAAAGTGAAGAGGACATAAACAAATGGAAATGCTGCCCATGCTCATGGATTGAAAGAATTAATATTTTTAAATACCTATATTGCCCAAAGTGGTCTGTAGAATCAATGCAATCCTTATTAAAATATCAATGAAATTCTTCACAGAAATATAAAAACTACCCTAAAATGTAGATGGAACCAAAAAGACCCAGGATAGCCAAATCAATCCAGAGCAAAGCTGAAGTCGTCACATCACCTGACTTCAAAATATACTACAAAGCAGCAGTAACCAAAACAACATGATACTGACATGAAAACAGTCACATAAACCAATGCAACAGAATAGAAAACTCAGAAGTAAATCCACATTTACAACCAAATCATTTTCAACAGAAGTGCCAAGAATATACAATGGGGAAAGGACACCCTTTTGAATGAATGGTGCTGGGAAAACATCTTTCATATGCAGAAGAATGAAAGTACACCCCTATCTCTCACCATATACAAAAATCAGATCAAAGTGGATTAAAGACTTCAAACTACAAAACTATTAGAATAAGACATAGGAGAAATGCTCCAGGACATTGGTCTAGGCAAATATTTGAGTAAGATGTCAAAAGCACAGACAATCAAAGCAAAAATTGACAAATGTGATTATATCAAGCTAAAAAGCTTCTCCACAGCAAAGAAACAATCAACATCATAAAGTGACAACCTACAGAATGGGAGAAAGCATTTGCAAACTATTCATCCAACAGGGATTAATAACCAGAATATGTAAGGAACTTAAGCAACTCAATAGCAAAAAAATAATAATAATAATCAAATTTTAAAATGGACAAAAGATCTGAATAGACACTTCTTAATACACACAAATGGCCAATAGGTATATGAAAAAATACTAAACATCACTAATCAACAGGAAAATGCAAATCAAAACCATAATGAAATATCGTTTACCCAAGTTAAAATAGCTATTATCAAAAACACAGAAAATAACAGATGGTGATAAGAATGTAAAGTAGTACAGTCACTATGGATAACAGTATGGAGATCCTTCAGGAAACTACAAATAGCACTACCATACCATCCAGCAATCCTATTGCTAGGTACATATTCCAAAGAAAGGAAATCAGTGTATCAAAGTTACCTCTGCACGTCCATGTTTACTGCATCACTATTCACAATAGCCAAGATACGGATCAACCTAGGTTTCCATGAACGGATGAATGGATGAGGAAAATGTAGTGCATGTATGCACACTGGAATATTATTCAGCCATAGAAAAGGAATTAAATCCTATACTTTGCAACAACATAGATGGAACCAGAAGACATAATGTTAAGTGAAATAAGCCTAGTACAGAAATATAAATATCACATATTCTCACTCATATGTGGAAGCTAAAAGATTTAGTCATGTGGTATTGAACAGAAGGATGATTATAAGACACTGGGAAAGGTGGTGGGAAAGGGAGAAGGAAGAAGAGTTGGGTAGTAGGCGCAAAAATACAGTTAGAAAGAATAATATCTAGTGTTTGGTAGCATAATTGGAAAACTAGAGTTAATTTATTGTACGCTTCAAAATAGCTACAAGTAAAGATTTGGAATGTTTCCAACACAAAGAAATGATAAATGCTTGAGGTGATGGATATTTTACTTACTCATATTTGATCATTATACATTGTATTCCTATATTACATATCACGTGTATCCCATAAATATGTACAACTACTATATATTCATAAAAATTAGAAACAAATTTTTAAAAGAATGAAAAATAAACAAAATTATATTGAAGTTAAATTCACATAACATAAAACTATCCACTTGAAAGCTAATAATTCATTGGCATTTTGTACATTCACAATGTTATACAATCACCCTCTCTATCTAGTACCAAAACATTTCATCACCCCAAAATAGAACCCATTAAACAGTTACTCTTCATTCCCACCTCCCCTCAACTACTAGCAATCACGGATTCACCTATTCTGGATATTTCATATAAATGGAATTATAGAATATATAACTTTTGTCTGTCTTCTTTTACTTAGTATAATGCTTTTGATGTTCATCCACCTTATAACATGTATCAATATTTTACTCCTTTTTTTGGACTGAATAATAGTCTATTGTATGCATATGCCACAATTTATTTATCTATTCATCCAATGATAGGCATTTGAGTTGTTTCCATATTTTGCTATTGTGAATAATGCTGCTATGAACAATTGTCTTGCAAGTATTCAAGTACCTGTTCTCAGTTTTTCAGGTTATATACCTAGGAATGGAACTACCGGAACATATTGTAACTCTGTTTAACTTTTTGAGGAACTGTCAAACTGTTTCCCCCACATCATTTTTATTTTTTTTTAAGACGGAGTCTCACTCTGTCACCCAGGCTGGAGTGCAGTGGTGTGATCTCAGCTCACTGCAACCTCCACCTCCCCGGTTCAAGCAATTCTCCTGTCTCAGCCTCCCGAGTAGCTGGAACTACAGGCATGTGCCACCACACCGGGCTAATTTTTGTATTTCTAGTAGAGATGGGGTTTCGTCATGTTGGTCAGGCTGGTCTCAAACTCCTGACCTCAAGTGATCTGCCTGCCTTAGCCTCCCAAAGTGCTGGGATTACAGGCATGAGCCACGGCACCTGGCCTTTCCTCACATTATTTTTAACACAGTTGTGGTCATATGTATTTGTGTTATTTCTGAAGATCATAACATAAAATAACCCCTTCATATTAAAGATTCAGAGTCAACGTTACTTTTGTGGTTGCACACTATTCTACTGAATATATTCTGTAATTTAGTTAACCATTCCAAGTATTTTAGTCACTTGGTTGTTTTCTTATTCTATTTGTTTCTTATTGTTATGTTAAGTAACACTGGCAAGACTTTATGCTTACATTCTTAATTCCATTTTAATTATCTCAAGGATAAATTCCAAAAAGTAGAATCATTCATTTAAATGACATGAATGTTTTCTAAGTTCCTGTTACATGTTACCAAACTGCTTTCCAAAAATGTTCTACCAAATTGCACCTTCACCGGCAGTGTGGGAAGGCCTTTATTTTAACATATCCTTTCTATCCCTGAATGGCAGTATTACTTTTTAAAAATCTTTACCAATTTTGCAGGAAAAAAAAATTATGCTTCATTTAACTTCTAATGCTGTGATTATAATGAACTTAAACAGTTTCATATGTTTACTATTCACATTTCTTGATATGTGAATTGTCTGTTCATATTGTTGCCCATTTGTAAATCAACATCTGTATCCAGAATGCATCTGATCACAAATAACAGAAAATCTAACCATGACTTGAACAAATTGGGGGTTCATTTTTCTGACATAACAAGACATCTGGAAGCAGGCAACTGCTAGCTGGTTTAGCAGTTTAAGGATGGGCTGGGTGTGATGGCTCACGCCTGTAATCCCAGCACTTTGGGAGGCTGAGGTGGGCGGATCACCTGAGGTTGGGAGTTCGAGACCAGCCTGACCAATATGGAAAAACCCGGTCTCTGCTAAAAATACAAAAAATTAGCCAAGTGTTGTAGCACATACCTGTAATCCCAGCCACTCGGGAGGCTGAGGCAGGAGAATTGCTTGAATCCAGGAGGTGGAGGTTGGGGTGAGCTGAAATTGAGCCATTGCACACTCCAGCCAGGGCAACAAGAGTGAAACTCCATCTCAAAAAAAAGGATGTCAGGATGGTGTCTTTGTAATGCAAAATGGCTGTAGCTGCTCCAGACATCACATTCATATTTGAGGCAGAAAGAAAGAGGAAAGAGTAGAAACAATGGCTTCTTTTGGGTATATATCCAAGAAGAGTCGTTTTTATTGTAGAAGTAAAGGCCTTCTCTGATGCCTTCAAGGACATTTCTACTTTATATATCCTCGATCAGAACCATGTCACGTGGCCATCCTTAGCTGCAAGGGAATTAGAAAAGTAAGAAATACTAGACTTTGACCAACCGTCATCCATCATCCCCTGGGACTGAACACTCTGGTGCTCACGACAACATCAGAAAGGAGGCAAGTTGAGGGAAATGCATTCTAGAAGGCAG